>JAGKQL010001389.1:18629-82147 GCA_018398635.1 Cyprinodon brontotheroides
GGGGGGGGGGGGTATTGCAATGCGAATTAAAATATATTTCAAAAAACATTTGTGGCCCTTAATATAGATCCCCCTTACACTCATTCACACACGCTCATGCACATCCGCACATAATAGGCTTAATTAGGCGAGCATAATGTCCAGTCTTATAATTAACTAATAACAGCTTAACGCCAGATATGATTAATTAGTAGTAAGGAAGTGCCTGTAGATGAAAATATCTTTAGTACTGTGTGCTGAAAACAAACCAGCTAAAAGCGTGAAACCAAGAATAAGGTGTTTGTTGAATATTTAGGCTACTGCCAAAACTTACATTTTTCCTGCAGCTAAACTTTTAGAAACAGTCATATATAAATGTCGTGTTGGGAGATTATACCGCCAATTTACTCAGATCTAAAGCATTTACCTTTGGAGGTCACCACATTTGGATAAAGTTTAAAGCTTAGTTGGGTTGTAAACAAAATCCTATTTGAACATCTATTGCAGGCATGCCCAAAGTCTTTTCTCGAGGGCCACTGTCATGGAGGTTTTAGAGCTTTCCCTGCTTTAGCACAGCTGATTCTTATAACTGCAGTTCAGCAAATGCCTGTTAATCAGCTATCAGTGAAAATCAGCTGTGCTAAAACAGGGAAACCTATAAAACCTGCAGGACAGCGGCCCTCGAGGAATGACTCTGGGCATGCCTGGTGTTCTGGAACTCTCTTCAATCCATCATATGGAATTTAAGATAACTGCACAGCTACAAACCTACTGTATGAATGCATGGTTATCTGTCTAAAAAGATAAACAAGACAAGGAGAGAGTTAATTAGCCGGGAAGCCCAGTGGCCCATGCTTCCTCTGGATGACTTAAAAAGACCCAATAGCTCAGTGGATAGGAACGTTGCTGCCCTTCACTTTACAAGCTTTTGTGGAAAAAATCTTAAAAGAGCAAAACTGTTAGAGGTCCCATTGGTAATTTGCTACAAAGCATGTACAAAACACATCAAACATGTGGAAAGGGGCATTATGGTGAGAAACCAGTATTTGACTTCTTGGCTTAAAATCAAAATAGCATTTGTGTTGGAAAACTAAGGCCCCGTCAACACGAAGCCGAACCCTAGCCTAAACGCACAAATTTTTCACCAAACCAGCCTCTCATCCATACGAAGCCGGCGTTTCGGGGGTCTGTAAACGATCTTTTTTTTATCAGGCCTTCAGAGTGGGAAGATTTTGAAACACCGTTTTCGCGTTTCCATCTTTAAGCTCTAACCGCATTTTTTTTTTTTACACGCATGCGTCAGAGCGTCGCCTCTAAACACGCATGCGCGACACAGTATCACAACAACAATGGCGCCGTACTGTGTTGAATGGTTGCTGCTCATGCTACTCACCCTGCTGTCGGGCTTACAACAGAATCTTCTTCTTCTGGAATATCTCCAGGAAGAACAGAGCAATATCGACAACATAGTTTAGCACCTGAATTTGACTGAACCACGAAAATGGAACCGCAGGGCAACCATGTATAAATATTAGTGCGCATGCCCAACATTTCGTCCCCTATTTTTGCTTTGGCACCACAGCGCCACTTACAGGCCTGGCATACATTTTGCAGCGTTTTCATGCATTCGTGTGAACGATCACATTTATTTTACGTCTCCGTCTTTACGACAAACGTTCTGGAAAATATTAGCGTTTCGTGTTCGTTTTGACTTTGTGTGGACGGGGCCTAACACTACACATGATGCTGTCACACACTGTCCCTATTGTAAAGCAAAGTGGTGGCAGCATAATGCTGTGGAAATGTTTCCGTTTACTAGAAACCTTAGAGAGTTGATGGGTAGATGATTTTAGTCAAATACAGGAAGAAAACGTTTTAGAAGACTTAGAGCTGGTTTGTAGGTTTACCTTCTGGCAGGAAATTGCTGCTTAGCATCCAGATGATAGTGTAAAATAATGCTGGGGGAACATATTTATGTGCTGGAAAGCACAAACCTGAAATCAAATGAGAGGAAATTGTTGAAAGCTGGTGTGTTCAGATAATCACATTCAATCAAACAGACTTCAAGCTATTTTAAAAAGCAGAATAAGCAAAAAGGTAACTCTGCAGATTATTATATTTAGTAGAAATGTAGCCAAAGGTAATGAAGCTATACCTGCAGAAAAAAAGAGGTTCTACAAAATCTCTGACTGCCTTATCAAAAGAATAATTTTCCTTACCCTTTACAGCATACTGCCGATGTAACACTCACAATAACATCAAAGTAGTGTAAATTATTTTATTTTAGTTGTTAAAATGAAACAGCTCAGTTCTGTACTGTATTGTGTGTCTATTGATAATGGTTTCCAATGGTTTCTTTTTTTTTCTCTTTTAAATTTTTCTGCCTCCATGATGATGATAACCAAGGTAAGAGAAATTTCTTTTGATTATTACGTTTTTTTTAAAGAAGCTTTACATCATTTTTGACTTAATCTCCCATTACACTTGAAAAAGGAGCTGATTATGTGAAGAGCTTGTCATCTTTCTTCTCCTCCTCCTTCTCTCCGCCCCTCCTCGTCGTCTGCTTAATTGGTGGCCCATCAACCCGTTAATCAAATTACTTCTGAACCAAAATTGACAGTTTTCATTAATTATAAAGGATTATTCTAATTGCAATTCAAATTTATTCATTCACAACAGACGGTGCTCAGTAATATTTCAGTGAATTAGCATATTAAATGGAGTGCTTCTCGCATTAGCTATGGTAATGTATGCGTCTTTCCTTATTTGGGCTGTGTGAGCCATATGCACGCCACACGGGCAGTTTGTGTGTGTTGTACACGCAGGTGAGAAACCTCGACAGCGTTTAATTTGTTTGACAAACGTAGCAGGAGTCTAATGCACCAACCTGCTCCGAACTTTTCCCTCACCTATGCTTCCCCTTTCTTTCTTCACCTGTTTCCTTTCAGATCCCAAATTAACCTTTAAGATGGTATCATCCTTAAGTAAGAGCACAGATTTCCCTTCAATGCAATGCAATAATAGTTTATTGATCCCAAAGAGAAATTAAATGTTGTAGTAACTCAGGTTTGTTGTAGAGCTTCAGCATTGAACACTGCTGACCTAAAGGTAACACTATCAGGAAACGGGTTTCCTATCACTTTTTGGTTTCACTGTTGAACCTTTGATCCTTTTTTTACTTCTCAGTCATTGTTTTACATTTAAGTTTAAAGAGAATATAAAAGTAAAATCACTTGCATTAACATGTACATGGACTGTTGGATGTCAGAATTAGAGATTATGATGTGATACAAACATGACTTTAACGTTCTCGTCCCCGTTTTCACTTACCAGTGGTGAGTCTGACAGAGAAAAAACTGCAACTCTTCTTTTTGGAAAGTAAGCTTGTATGAGCGATGCAAACAGCAACTTTTAAACAGAGCGTGCTGCGAGGAGAAATGGGCTTTGTGCGCGCTCTCAATCGCGTTTAATAGGAGTTTCCTCTCTGGAGCAGGTACAGGGTTGTGCATGTGCATTTTCTTTTTAAGTCAAGAGGGCAGGTCTTTTGAAAAAATTTGTGAAAATTTTTTCAAAAGACTTGCTAACATAGATTGTAATAGGTGTATAACAGAAAAAGAAAAAATTATTAGTGGCTATAAACATCTCCTTTTAATGCAGTTCGGTTACTGACCAGTTTAAAGTGTTTAGATTTTATACTTCCAATGCTCAAATGCTGTCAAGGTTCGGTTGAGGTTTGAGGACCCAAATGCAGAGGCAGAGAAGCTGCGGAGATTTCTTGCAGTTTAATGGGGAAAAAACAGTAAACAAAGGCAGGAGTCCAAAAATCCAACTTATAATGGAAACCCGACCAGAACCATGGAGACATCAGGGGAAAATAATCACGAGGAGCCAGGGAGAGACGAGGTAGGAAGAAAACAGCATTGAGATCCAGCACGACAAGGAACCAGCAAAGAGTGACAGCAGAGGCAGAGTATATGTAGCTGACTGAGACAAAGGCAGGGTTATAAGTGGATAAGGAGCAGGTGTGAGTGGAGACAACGAGGAAGCCAAGGGGAAAGGAACACACAAGAGGGCAAAAGAGGACAACAACAGAAAAACCTGAGAACTAACAAAAATCTAGAAACTACAACAAAATAGGAATTAAACCAATAAAACTAGAAAACAAGGAGCAAAGTAAAGCACAACAGAACCAAGACCATGACAATATCTGTATCTAAATATATTCTTACTTTCTTTATACTGTGCAAAAAACATGGGGCCCAATCCCATTGACAGAACATTTAATAGGGAACTAATTTTGCAGCTGACAATTACTTTTCTGGTTACATCTGATGCCCCTAAGGATATGCTGCCCTGGGCAGTGAGCCATATATTTTATATTAACAATAACCACTGTGGTTTATCGCAAGAAGCACAAAAATAACTTATGCAAGTTTCTTTTATTTATAGGAGATACAGTTAAAAGAGAAAGATGAACGTGATGCGAAAAAACAAGAAGAAAACGTTTCAATAAAAGTCAACTCATGCGTCCCATCTCTCTGTGTGGAAGAGCATAAAAAATGCTTTACTCAATCAGCATTACTCAGACTGAAAAATCCGTCTGCACTGTCAGTGTTTATGTGAAAGTGTAGGTCTAAGTTTGAGTGAAAATGCCATCTCACAGGCCGCGCGCTCGAGTGTGTGTTTGAGTGAATGAGTGATGGAGAGGGAAAGAGACAGGAGAGGAAAGGAGGAAGAGGTTCCTGTCAATATCACTTCCTTCATCCCTCTCCTCTTTGCCTCTGTTCCTTTACTTACCCTCTTGCTCCATGAATTATTTCTATGACCAATGACAAAGGAACACACACGGAGGCACACACATTTCTATGACAGTCAAACCAATTGTGTTTGTCCTGCAAGTCACCGTTGTCTTGGAAGCTCATACTGTAAGTGTGCAGGCATTTTGGATTTGTGTTTTTTGATGTTGCTGAAAGTTGTGTGGGTGAACGAAGTACAAATAAATAAAAAGCAGGGGGAACCAGTGTTTAATATCGATCAGAGGTGTATGTGTTGGTGTAAGTATATAGATGCTGTACATCTTTGGCAATGCTCCCTCTATCCTTGCTGGTCTGTCCCTCCTTATACCTCTCTTTTCCTTTTTTTCCCCCTCCTGCTCCTCCCAAATCAATCTCGCTCATCTATAATTCAACAGTTTGCCTTCAGCCCTTAAAAAATAAACCACAGTGACCTCCTCCTTCTGTCTGTCCAGCAACTCATCTGTGCCTTCTCCCTCTTCTATTTCCTGCTGGTCCTTTGGTTATTTTGAGTATTTTTTTAAGGAATGTTACAAGCAACATCACAGACAAAGTGTTTTTTTTTTTTCATAACAAAGGGTAAAGTCCAGGTTTTCCCTCAGGTTTATACAAGCATGACTTTGTGAGTTAGAAAAGCATTGGTCTATTAGAAATATACACTAAAATAGCTAGAACTTGGTTAGACGATCACAAATAGCCTTAATTTCTCGTGGTATAGCTGTGAAAAAAAATGTGCAAAAATACCTGATATTTCATCTAAGTGCCAAGGATATTTCTTTGTATCACTATATGCAGATTTACTACAAAAAAGGACAATTTGGATACAATATTTGGTCACTTATTAAATTTATGTGATGAATTGCTGCTTATTGGTAGACTGTCAGACTAATCAGGGTTTTTGTAGATATAAAATAAAATTAGACCAAATTGTCAAACATCAAACTGCATACATTTATGTCGGCATTATCTCTCTAAATGAGGCAGTGATTAGAAATTGCTCCAGGCCCAGCTGATGGGTGTTAGCTTTGACAGCTTCCTGGAGGGAACCGTCAACTGAGCTACTGCTGCCAATACCTTCATGTTCTCTCTATAAATGATAGACTAACCGCGTTTGACCCTCTCTCTCCTTGAAAGAGCAACTGATGACCTACTTGTTTGACTTGTAGAAGTGGTTCTGTTCTATAATATTTACATGTTTTCTTGGCATAGATTGAACTCTTTGCTATGAGATTATTTGCTTTTCTCTTGGAAGAATCCATTAAACTGCTTTCAATGAATCTTTACTTTTCCTTCAACATAGAAAGTATTCCTAGATAGTGTTTGAAATGCTACTTTCAAAAGTCACAATTTACATTTATAAGCGTTTCTCTGGAAAGAGTGCTAAAAAATTGTAACTGAGTAAAAGTATCTTTACTTTTACTAAATTCATACTCAGAGTAAAAATGCAAAATACTTACATCTCAAATTTACTTAAGTAAAAGTACAAAATTACTTAATTTAAAATGTAATTTGAGTAAAGTTACTTAGTATTTACTTTGAGTTATTTAATGCAAGAAAGGATGAGTCATGTGAATGAGAGATTGAGGCACAAAAGGTGTTTTAATCGATTTCAAGGCGTATTTCAGTGCACATCCACACTTGCAAAAGATCAGCTGGGCTAAGCATACTTCCTCACATTCACAGCACACAGTCACAGCCTGTACCATAAAGTGCAAACCATTTTCAATCCTAGTCCAACAGACAACACCATGATAACTAACTTGCCACCGCCACATTTTTTACGTAATGCAAAAATTGGATGTTGATGTTTTGCAAAAGCGAAAGCTCCGTTTTTGCTTTCAGGCGGGCGAGGCACATGTTACTGGCACTTTTATCACCGGCGACCAATTCCCTTTTGTACATTTGAAGAGAAACCACAAAATAAATCCGATCCCAAAATATATGGCCGGGGGTTTTTTTTTTCTGGCTTTCGTCTCCGGAATATGTTTCCTCTTCAGGCCTTTCCTCATCCATCGCCTCCCTAAGTTGGTGATTGGCAAAACTGCCACCCATCTTCCGAGAAGCGCACCAGCACTGGATTATAAAGGGAACATTACAAGGGGCCAGCCAGGGGAGCAGGGAACCACATTCCATTTTTTCCACTATGTCGAGTATTTTGGCCGCTTTTAACTCAGTAATGCGGTAGAGTTTTAAATGCTTAACAACAAAGTGTCAGGAAACTACTTAGGTTAAAATTTACTCATGAGGTTTAAAAATTACATATTTCAAAAAACTACTCAGAAATTACAAATTACTCATAAAAAAGAGTACTCGAAATTACAGTAAGCTTGAGTGGTAAAATGTAATTCATTACACTCCACCCTATGCACCCCTGCTTTTTAGATAGTTACTTTTTGTAATCTAAAGCGTCAAGTGGAATGAATTTCCCATTTTTAGAACTTTGAAATCAACTGTAAGCTCTAATATCGAACATAAAATTAATGAAAAAGACTAAATAAAAACACTCTAACCCAATTTACATCACTTTATAGCTTCATGTACAGTTGAACAAATGAGTCAATACTGCCATGCTAAGGCTAGACCCTGCAGCAGGGCTCTGTCTGTTAGCCGCTGGTGTTGTGGTGTGTACTAGAGTTGGTTGTAACCAACTTGAATAAAATCAAAAACAAATCAAATGTACATTTTTGCCTCTGATGTCGGCATAAAATACTGTCTGTGCTTCTGTTCAGGAATGCTAGCTTTGACTTTGCATAGCTCTCCTACATCGCCTTGCACCTTGTTGATGCCCATCTGTCTGTGCATTAGATTGTAATCACACGTCCACCCTACACATCCTCAGCTGATCAGTTACATGTACCTTTATCTCATTACCCCTGCACTGAGCAAACAAGTCCTTTAAATCATGTTCTCTTCCTTAGCGGGCAGTGTTCTGTAAAAAAAAAGCTTTAAATTATTTAAATTGATGCCCTGTTATACTGTAAGTAATTTAACATTGTTAAACATGAGAAAAGTAACTGTCAGTTACCGCATTACTGACAAAATATGTCGATTAGTTACTGTTTTCTCTAAATGTCATTATTCCCCACAATTTCCCTGCACCATTGCTTCTAGTATTTTTCTCTTGAGTTGAGTTCTGGAACTTTCTTTCTTTTTAAAAGGGTGTTTTGCTTTTTACTGTCACTACATGCTTTCTCATTTTGAGGAATTGCAACAAAGTTATTGGATCCATCTAATTAACAGTTGAATATCGCTCACTGAGGAGGAGAGATTGCTGCATATTCTGTAGCTTGATATAATTGGGTTTTTGTTAGATAGAAAATAGTTTTACCAATTGAGATAACAAGCTTAAAAAATACTTTTTTTTTAAACAACTGATATGGTATGGATGTTATTGACTTTGAAAGTGTCTCTGTGATTCAATTGAACAAACTATACATTTCTGTATGTAAACTGGATGTGTTTATCTTCTAGATTCCTAGGAAACAACATTTGTTGGGAATCAGTGATATAAAAATGAATTGAACTGAATTACTCAGAGTGAAATAGTTGCTGCCTCCTTGTTAAACAAATGCTATCAGAGAGAGAATTGCATGTAACAATGATGCAATGAGACGACACATGCTGGTCTAGTGCGGCGCTGAACATTGAGCCACTTCATGATGTTTTCGATGAATTTCTCTCAACCCTAGCAGAAGGCATGGGACTGGCTGACATCAGACACTCCGGCTAACACCTCTCTGGCCTGTGATGTCATTTAAATATGCAGAGATGACAACAATGACAGCATTAATAGTAATGATGGCAATATGAAGCTAAGCCCTCATCATCATCACCATCATCACCATTAGCATATCTCTAGAGAGATGAGTCGTGATTGACAGCTAGGCTCGGTGCTGTTTGGGACCGCAGCTCAGCTATCAATTACCTCCATGCATATCAACCATCATTATGTAAAATAACTTTGCCTGCTTGGCTCTGCTCTGTTCTCTTAAGTCTTGTTCCCTCATAACTCCTCAGCACCCACCCTTCCCCCCCGCCCTCTTTTTTTTCCCCTCTGTTCCCTTCCATTCTGCTCCCCACATCCCCCCCCCCCCCAAAGTCCTGTTCCTATAACTGCTAAATTCTTCTTATTATGGATCATCCTAATACAACTTAATGCACTGTGCAGAGTTCATTCACTGTTTTAAGCGTGTTTTTATATCACTGAAATGACATTACACAGTTCTAATATAAAGAGCCATTACAGGCTTAAGAAAATAAAACACAGGGTAGCAAACCATCGCACACTCAAATATAGGCATATACAAAGCTAATAGACAGTAAGCATCAGTTTTTTGCTCCAGTCTTACTTTATGGTAAAACTGCCATGAATAGTCTGTCGCACATCCTAAACACCATAAGTGCTTTTTCAATATTTAATACTTCCATGTTTTTCATATGATATACAAAGTGTCTTCAATTGATGCTAACTTTTAAATGCTTTCATTTTTCCTTTTCACCAAACATGAAGTAGGTTGATGTATCTTAAAATATATCTTCCTGACCCAAACTAAAGTGATTCTAGAATTGACATTCATCAGTCTGGAAAATCTTACAAAACCTTTTTTAAGGCTGTTATGGTACACAGTGAAAACCATTATAAACAAACGAAGAAAACATGGAACCTTGTTAAACCTTAACGCAAAAACTTTTTTTTTTTTTTTTGCACTTCACACTGGTTTCCCAAGCTTCATGGAGAGGATCAATATTTGGTGAAGACTCTGTTGATAAAAAGGGCTCTGATTATGCCTTACCAACTTTCCATATTTGGATTGAAACAAGTATTTTACTCTCAAAATGGAATTCTATATAAAAAAAAAAGAAAATAAACATTTTAAATCAAAGCAAGTAAAGCTTCGGCCTCACCTTAAGCATGCATCCTCAGAAACCCTGCAGTTTGGCTTAAGTGAAACACTTACACCTCATTTTCCAGCTATATAAAAACGTCATCATAAATTACTGCTACTATTTGATGATGGCTGTGTCCGTCATCAAATAGTAGCAGCTGTGTACAGCATTTAACTACTTTTTCACACAGGGTCGGACTAATCCAAACACCTAATTACCAAAATCAACAACTGAAGACAGTATTTGGTATTTTTTGAACATTTTTCTCTGAAACAGAAGAAGCAACAGCAGAAGCAATCTGAAGTGAAATACAGTTTAATGAGACTGTCGCATTTCGGGCTTAGTCAGCACAGTTTGGAAATCCAAATGAAAACACACCACACTGATGTCTTGCTTAAGTCTTTGAGGTTAGTGGTACATAAATTCCATTTCAAAATGGTCTTGTTATTGCAACACAATATAAGAGTATTTTTGGGGGGGGTTACCAAGTCATTGGATACTGCAGGAATAAGGGATTTTACTTAAACAAACAAAACCCATCCTCATTTAGACAATTGGATGTTCTTATCCAAAACCAGAACCAAAAAAAAATTTAAAAAATGAAAACAGGAGACTGTAGTCATAAAAAGTATCAAAGTACAATTCATTTTCATTCTTTTACGAACAAGCTTAGGTTGAAATCCATATTTAATTTGATTTCTTTGTTTGCAAATTAATTGATAAAGAAAAAATATATTTTTGATTTTCCTCATATTCTATCAAGCTGAAAAAATTATAACCTGTGCTGGAAAACCTTATGTTTCTCTCCATGACCTCACTGTTCATATATGGTAGGTGCAAGTATATATTTACTACTTCTGTATGTCATTTGCATTTGAATAATACTGAGTTTTGATAAATACCATAAATTTATATAACAAAAGATATTAAGATATAAGATATAAAAACAATATACATGCACGATATGATAATTTTTTTAATTTTATTTACCACTCATAAATGGGTATAATATCATATATAATCATATTAATAATGTATTTGAATTAAGTGTCTGTCTTGGTTTATGAAAAAAAACAAGCAAATTTTTGTCTTGAAAACTCAAACTTCATTTGAATTTCTACTCATCCATTTTATCCCCCCGTAAAACAACAAAAAAGTAACATTATTTTTTCTTTTGAGGTCAAAAACAATCAGTTGATGTATTTTTTATTACTACCTTCTCATTAGAAATGTTGGTTATCAGAACATGCAAGGGCAAACATCTGTAAATGTTATTTTCACAGTCCTCCTAAAAATGCATTTAAAAATCAAATAATCTAAAACAATAAAAATAAGGAACTCTATTCATAAGTTTAATTCAAATGTATTTCTATTGACATTTTTACTTCTGCTGATATTCTTTTTGCACAACACTGTGAAAGTAAAGGTACCTCCTTCACAAGAAGCAATATGTTATTATAGTCTTATTGTAAACACCACTCATAATGGCATTTCATAACCTTGTTTTTCTTTCTTCTGCATACTTTTGTAGGAGACAGGCTGCAGTAAGGCTTATCTGATGTCATCACATTATACAACAACAAACTTACAGTGTAAACAGGAAACAGGAAGTTGATATCCAATGGATCAACAAATGGAGAGGGAAACTCAAGCTGCACACTTTAGCTGAAAATACTTTTTAAGATGACAAATGAAGAGATGCTTGCTGAATTAACAAGCTTTATAAAACAGTAAAGTATATTCTGGGTGACTCTATCAGGTGACAGCCCTCACCTTAGTTTAGATAGGTTTAATAAGCTTTCGATCCGTCGCTATGGCAGATACGACAGGAACAGGTAGACTAGAAGGTTGTATCACATATGGATCTAGCAAAAGACAGAATAATCATTCTGTCTGAAAGATTTGCCAAGATACTTGGCAGGCAGGTGGAAAAAAGACATTTCAGAAAGCAGGGAGACAGCGAAGAGACAGAGGAGGCAGGAGCAAGTAAAGCACTGATCTGTTGTTCAGTTTGTCTGCACAAACTGACTCTCTGCAATTTCTCCAGCTGTCAGCAGCATGTCGGCAGAATGCTGCCTTTGTGCATGTGTGTGTGGGGGGGGTGCGTGTGAGTGTGCGGACTCTTGAGAGATTCGGCTTTTTTCTCTTCCATGGCAGGGTTGTTATTTCTGGCTCAGTAAAGTAGCAGGTCTTCAGGGAATCAAGCGGACACACACATTCAGCCTTAGACACACACCTTGTTTTTATGGTAACTGCGCTGGAATTCCCCCTGCATGTCACCGCTGCCCTGTTGGTATTGTAACTGTTTAAAAGACAGTAGTGTGGTCAAAACAAACTTCCACAATCCTTGTTTCTCCTTCACGCACCCCATGTATTCTCCCTCTTCTTCCTCACTGTGTATCCCTCCCTCTCTCTCAGGTCTGTGTTAGTCCTACATATTAAATATTAATGTCAGTTGTGCTCTGAGCCATAATTGCCATCTCAGCCTCTGAATAATGGATGCTCCTGTGCTGTTCACCGATACACCAAGGCTAACGGTATGAGAAAACAGCATCCAGTTGTTGTTTGCTACATTTCTACAGCCAGCGGACTCCATAACAGCAGCACAGGTGATTTTATTATTGGGCAAACTAGATACAGCCAACAAGGCAGTGGTTACCCAACCTAAAAAGTAGAACCAACCTGCGGTTTGTGTAGATATCATTCTTTAAAAAAAAAAAAGGCTTATTATATGAATGTGACTGCTACACTTTCTCTCTATTGGTAACAATGTTAGACATTATTTTTCAGTCACTTAAAAATCCCATAATTTCCACCTCCCTGCAGTACAAGATTGTCAAGAATGGCAAAGTTTGCTGTCCTGAATCCATTCTTCAGAGGGCAGATAGTTATACATATAGGTCTGCCTTATTTGCATTCAGTTATTTATAAACCATAAAAACGTATCACAGTTCTTCTAAAATTTCGTATACACCTATATACCTAATCTTACGCTGCAAGCACAAAGTTGTCATAAGACCTGAGTTTTCAGATATACACAACAATTGAAAGACTCCCTGCTGGCACGTAAACCTTCTCGCCAACAACCAGCGGGTGGGACCAATGAAACCTGACAGCAGTGGTTTTGGGGCGAAGTCAGAAGAACAGTCAGAAGGGCCTTGCTGGGGCATTACAAATATGGCTATGCTGGAGAAGTCACTTGTCGATACCGAAATTTGACTAGGTTTAAGCTAAAAGTGCGACAAATTTTCGTTTAAAAAGGGGCAAAGAGAAGCACTTTGTGCATCTGTAGATGGGAAAGATTTCTGTGCTTTTCTTCCGAGAGAATCAGGAAAATGTTTGATTTATCAGCTTCAAGAAGCTGCAGATGAATCCTATTTTCTATCATGGTGTCGATTGGTTGAAAGTGTGTTATGGAAGGCGGGTGCTAGCTAGGACGTCACCCAATCAGCTCGAAGTATTGTACCTCCTTTTCATGGACAGACTGAGCGGCAGTCATCCCAGATTGATAACGTAGAACTCAACTCAGTTCTACACATATCAATCCGACTACTGCCAGGTTTATACATACCTCCCAGTTAATCAGAGATTGCTCACTCTCTGTTAAATATACCGTAATACATCCACTGATTAAAGGGAAGCTGCTGTATAAACCTCATCTCTGGAAGCTCTGTGTTATATCAGAACTGAAAACATCACTAGTTACTCAGTCGTTCATATTCAATATTCCATAAATCATATTTCACATATTCTTTTATTCTTATCTTGTTTTTTCTTATCTGTTTTCTTCTTTTTCACAGAAGGCACTTGAGTTTAGCAGTGGATAAATAATGTTACATAAGCATAAGTGTCCTAGGTGGCATGCGATCTTCTGAGTCACTTTTCTCTGCAGCCTTTCACAGGCACAAAAGCCTGCAATAATACAAATTAGAAAAATAATATGCATCAATATTGTGATTATATTAGGTTTGCAAAGAGCTCTTTTGTCAGAGCCCTCATTAAATCTATGATCTTCTTTAGTGCTATAAAACCATCAAGATATTCAGGGTAACAGAAATCAAATTTAATCATGGTTCCCAAACTTTGAACAAACACATGGAAGCAGCCTTCCGTTGTCATTGCTCCAAAAATCTGAAATAACCTTCCTGCAAGTTGCAGAACTGCACCTACGTTAAAATCCTTTCAAATTGATCTAAAAATTCTTTTAAAAAGTTTTGTGACTTAGATTTTTAAGTTTTTTTTTTATCTCCTTTTTATGTGTTCCTTCCTTCCTTCCTTCAGCTTCCTTCCTTCCTTCCTTCCTTCCTTCCTTCCTTCCTTCCTTCCTTCCTTCCTTCCTTCCTTCCTTCCTTGCTTCCCTTCCTTCCTGTGGATGTCTTCACACATTAACTGATGGGGTTGTGTGTTTCTCTGTCCAGTCAGACTGGTCCTGGGTCAGTTCTCTTAGAGTGCTGCTCACAATATAGCAAAGGTCAACAGCGCTGTTATCACTTGAACATAATGGGGTGCCGAGGTGGAGGAGTATGCCAGAAGACAAACTGGGACTGAGCTCCCCTCCCCCTTCATCATCTCGACTCTCATAATTGCCTCTTTTAATTGGGAGCCTCTTAACGACCAGTGACTGGACCAGCTAATCAATTCACACCAAGTGTCTGTGTGTGTGTCTGAATGGCTGTCGCTACATGGCCTTATTGTGGCACGCTTGATTGGGCCATATGGGGTCAAGTGCTAGAAAAGGGAGGCACACAATGCATTAAGATATAAAGGACATGGCTCAATATCAACGAGAGAAAACGCTCAAAGAACAAGGGTAGGTTGAATCTGAAAGTAGAAACAAATTATAGAAAATGTTTTAAGATTTTGCTTTACAAGAGGATTATCTTTCCCTAAATTTTGGCATTAGTTCAATAATATTCTTTACCATTATTTACCTTATTTCACATCTCACTTACTTCTAATGACTAAATATACCAGTGAGAGAATCCCATAGTTTAATTTTCCCATTGCAGCAAACCATTTAAGAAAACTCGGCTGGCTTTTATTTTACAGCAAAATCAGAAACAGAGACATGAATCTTTTAGATTTTGTTTTTGGCAGCAATGAGCTTTAAAAACAACACTGAAGATGAGAAAATAAAGAATGTATTTTGACACCAAGCACATCTAACAGAATGACAAAATCACTGTCTCTACAGGCCCTCCCTATTGGGTTGTGAGGGGTGCTAGTTCTAGTGGTTTTTGGACCATTTGCAAGATACACAGAGCAAGACAAAGACACACCAGTTAAAGACCATCATATCTGACTTTTTCACAGCAGTTTGGAAAGCCCAATTCCAAATTCCCCCCCGAAATCTGATTTGAAGTCCTACTACACTTGGTATTAAAACTGATACATTTCTAAGTGTCTGCTGTCTCAATGCCTGGCCAGGGCTCCCTCTGTACATCCACATAGACTTCTCTGCAGAAGCAATTGTCACTGACTGTTTTGCAAATGGACATAGTTCATAGTTGTGCATTGATTTTTTACCTTCCTTTTTGGTGATATTGGGGCCATGATACGATTAGCTCACATTGTTTAAGGGTTTAATAAAAACACAGAGGCACTGGTAGCCATTTTTGTTTTCTTTTTCTTTTTGTCTGTTTCAACAAAGCTTTATTGAACGCTTCTAGTGACAGTGATACATCATCAGTCCAGTAAACAGTTTGTTACATTCACTTTCTTCTCTTCCTTGTCAATTTGAACTGATCAGCCTAAAGTCTGATAGTAATCGCATTTGTTGTCTTATTGATTCTATTGATGGATTGTGTACAGCATTAGAGTAGTCGTGTTTGCTAAAAACAAATGCATTAAATATTTTTTAGAGTCTTATTGGGATATCAGTCACCTAATTCTGGTAATGTTTTGAGGTGACGATACAGTGCTTTTATGATAAATTCGATCTGATTTTAAAGATTGAGATCAGGGTTGAGTAAAAGTTTTATCTTAAAAAATATCATGATGTACTTTTTTAAAGCCATCATCTTAAAAAAGAAAGAGTAAGACACAAAACTACCAAGACATGGCCGTTCACCCAAACTGAGGCAAGGCAAACAAAGCAGGGCTAGTGTTATCTGCAAAAAAGTGAAGAGTTACAGCTCGGATAAAAGACTCTGTCAGCAGAAAAACATATTAGTTGTGCGTTTAACAAACCTAACTTTTAAATAATAGAAGAAAAAATGTCTATTTTTATAGATAGACATATATATAAAAGTTCTGTTATAAGGTTACTGCATTTGAAATATTATTTAATTTCTAGTCTACATGTAGAAAGTTTTGTATTTGCAGAAAAGGCTGCAGATCTCCCTGAATAAACCCTTTTCATTGTGAAACTGGATAGAGACATCAGATGATGTGGAAATGCTCAGTAGAAACAAAAGTTAGTCAGAGCTGCAAAACACTTGAGACTGGGGCAGAGGTTCTCCTTCCCCCCCAAACATACAGCCAGTGCTACAACAGGAGAGTTGAATGAGCTGCTTTTGACACTCATAACCATTTTGCAGCTGTAATAACAGCACATATGCAGAACAGAAGTAGAGCATTCAGTACTTCAATGATAGTGTTCTACTATTTTAAGGTCTGTGCTCCATTTGCCTTCACTCTTCTCTGTCAAATGAGAGCAAGGATTATCACATGCGTACTCTCGTTAACAAGTTATAGTTCACTTATAAAAATCTACAGTTTGAAAGCTAACAGAATATCAAGTGGGTTAAAAAGTCCATCTTTGATCCAGACCAAACAAACATATTAGTACCCTATATTTGCAATGGAGGGTGCTAATATGTTGTACAAATTAACTAAACGCAAAGTATGACATACTTTCTTAGACTAAGACTTAGACAAACTTTATTGTCATTTTGTATAAACAGAGTGTATACAAATTTAAATTCTCGATACATACAGCTTTCCAACATTAAAGGAATAGTACACCCAAAACATGATTAGCCTTCATTTTCTACTCACCCCCATGCTGAACAACACTCTGGAGTACTTTTGATATCTCAAATGCATCTGGGAGATCTGGGAGGCTTCTTGCTGTCTGCTGACATTCAAATAATGGAGGTCCATGGTGACCGAGACCAGAAAGGTCCATAAAAGTCCACAAAAAGCGTGTCAATATTCCTCCATACTGCTTTCGTCCAATGTATTCCAAGCGTCCTGAGTGGGTAGCATCCAGAATTTACTCGAAACGAAGTCATTTAGAATGTTTTTAGAGCATAAACAGTAGTGTATAGGATTTCCTGAAAGCTGCGCCTGCGAGTTCACGACCCTACGGAAACGGCAGACCAAACCAGCGCATTCAGCTTTCGACAAAAGAACTCATGCTCTTCCTCAACACTGAAGTCCTCAGACATTTTTCTTTTCGTTGTTTCTTTCTTTGCACAGGTAAACAGCACATTTCTTCTTCTGCGCTTGCTACATCAGAGCAGACGCTGAATGCGCACTTTCATCTGGTTTGGTCTGCCGGCTTCCGTGGCGTCATGAGCGCGCGCATCCGGGGCGCTTTCAGGAAATCCTATACACTACTGTTTATGCTCTAAAACATTCTAAATGACTTACGTTTGAATAAATTCTGGATGCTACCCACTCAGGACACTTGGAATACATTGACGAGCAGTATGGAGGCATATTGACTCGCTTTGTGGACTTTATGGACCTTTCTGTCTCGGTCATCATAGACCTATTATTTGAATGTCAGCAGACGAGCAAGAAGCCTCCCAGATCTCCAGAATGCATTTGAGATATCAAAAAGTACTCAAGAGTGTTGTTCAGTATGGGATGAGTAGACTGATGAAGGCTAATCATGTTTTGGGTGGTACTATTCCTTTAAATGAGCTGCTTAGCATTGAAATGAACATTACCATTTATAAAGCAGCAGTGATCAAAATGTAAGCTGGAGTTGGAGAAAAGGAAAACAGGTTTTAAAAACATGGTGCAAAAGGCATTGATATGGAGCAGTGCAAAATAAATAGGGTGCAAAATGCAGTAGAAAAGCTGAGTTGAGTTCCATTTAAAGGGATTTGAAAATTCGCAATGTACTGTAGTCTTGATTTGTGACTTGATTAGAGTTTGACCACTTCAACAGTCTCACCAGGAAAAAGCTTTTACACAACCTGCAGGTCCTGCATCGAATGCTGCAAAGCCTCTTTCCAGAGGGCAGCAGGGAGAAAAGTCCATGATGGGGGTCTGAGGGGTTGCTGATGATGATTTTCAAACCTTTACTTGTAAAAACACTTAAAACCAACTATTATTTCATTTACATTTCACAATTATGGCCTACTTTCTGTTTTTTTTTTTTTTTATATGCCATTGCATTGTAATTTTAAACAATATCATAAGGTTAAAGAATAGTGAATAGTTTCACATTTAATATCATTATTCATCAATAGTCTGTTGCCTCAAAGGTTTTTCTGGTCTTGAAGGAAGATGAAAGCTGGATCAATAGCACTGTCATTTAAACATTTAAATAAACGTTCTGTCTCAACAGAATTTTTTGTTATATTTAACAGCTATTACATATAAGAAATGGCTGCATATGTGTAATTTATGGCAATTACTTAAGCAGATATACTGTAATTGTATTGCGAAATGGTGAAAAATATATTAATGGTTCAAAACGTTTTTTAATGTTATTAGTTTGAAAAATGTTCTCTTTATTTCTTTTTTGTTAACTCCCTAATGACTGTAACTATCACCAGGCTTTCTCCTAGAAATCTTTTCCTACTTCTGCTCTGATTTTAGCAGGTTTTAGGAGCCTTTACTGAGTTTCCCAGTCGCTCTCTTTTACACGCAGATGTACAATCGGAGGGTCAGCCGAGGTGGCCATGTTAACGCTATGCTAGTGTTGTGAGGAGGACTAGACAGTGAGAGGTCAGTCGGGGTCACCCTGGCTGTCCTCCTCTGTGATAGGCTGTCACCCAGAGGTGAGGGGTCAGGATAATTAGGCATGCAGGATCCCAGCACCGCTGTTCTAACGAAGCCTGAGCTCGTTAATGCAGAGTTTTACACTCGGACCTGCCACTAAGCTTCGCTGCACCGTCACACACATACATGCTGAGCGCATGTTTGCACACGCACATTAGCGCACACCTTTGATTTATCCTGCAGGTCCAATACAAAGGCTGTCTTATTTAGTACATTGGATCACCGGGCTCAGTCAGGAGGGAATGGAGATGTTCCAGAAATGTTTAGTTAATTATAGGACCAAATATATTAGAATAAAAGTGAAATTCCAATTAAAATGGGAGGATAAAGTATTTCTTTATTGTTTACACAATCATATTCACAGTTTTATTTGGTAAGTTGTTTTTTTCAGAAGAATGAGTGTAGGGTAAGCTTCTGAATACTTTATTGTGGTGCTCGGTTATTCACATACAATCTTTTGTTCAGTTATGGTATATTTTATAAAAGGACATTAAGAAAGGAGAGAAAGACACTAAGGAACAGGATTTTGACCCAGTTTGGTGTAATAACTTCTAAGGAGATTATGTTATTGGTCTAGTTTGTGTGTTTGTCCGTCTGTGTACAGGATAACCTGAAAAGATATGAATGTATATAAAGGGCGTTTCTAGCAAAGGTTCACCTAAGCTTGTGGAACAGTCCAGTAAATTGTCATGATGATCCACAATATAACACGGGTGCAGGAATTCTTTTTATGATTCTTTAACGTTATTTGGCGGAACAAGCAATACCCACCTAAACCAGAAAGTGGTAGTATTGACAGCTTCAGTATCGGATTTAGAAAAAGTCTTGAAGTATTATACTGTAGACAAAAAAATACATGAAAGGAGAACCAAGCATCGCTTGCAGTCTTGATCTGCTGATCAAACAAGAAAGCAGAATTAATGAAGAAGGTGAGAGCAGAACAGACACCAGAGGCTGCAGGACATGCTCTGCCTTATAAACTTATGCAAGGGTTTTAAGGAAACTGTTGCTAAAGGTGAACCTCATGCCAAGGAACACTTCATTTAAATTAGGTAAGGATCCAGATCATGTGTGAGTTTTAGCTCTAGGTGTAATTTGGGGCAAAATGTGATGCTTGGCAGAGGTCTGCACTATCCAAGTAGCTCTCTAGTTATTTCTATGTGTTTTTGCAGATGCTTAAAGATGTATGTATTAATGCATCTGCCAGGCTGGACAGATGACTTACACAGTTCACAAACATCTTTTCATTTGATTCATAAACTGGTGTCGTTTTAAATGGCTAAAGTAAACCAAGTTTACATGTTTGTCAGACTTTCATGACAATAACTTAATATGAAATATGTTGGGATGATTTTGTTTATACTAACAAAAAAACTGCATAATTGTTAAGTAGTTAAAGAAATGAAACAGCTGGGTTTTCTATATCTACATCTACTGTAGTGTTGCAGTCTGTGCTGCACATTGCCCTCTGGTGATGGACAGAAAATTTGGTACAGAGGGCGAAAGTATAAAATGCTGCAAATGCATTCTACTGGTCTCACTTCCATGTGTAATGTAGATGCATCAAGCATTAGTCAATCACAAGAGTCAGAGTGAATAATGAGTTTAGACACAAAACTTTTCAGATTTAAATTTGAAAAAAAGAGTTTGAAGTTTGTTTTTTATTCTTACTTTTTAGGTGCACTGCAAATATGCTATCCCTTACAAATCTTAGTCAAAAAATAAATGGTATGATTGAAAAAACAGTTAAATTAATTAAATTAAATTGTGTATTTTTGATAGTTTTACTAAAACAGTAGCTGTGTTCGTACATATGTTGATTTCTTTAGAAAAGCAAAAGAAAATATTTTTCTTTATGTGGAAACATGTTTATGATTTTTATGCTTTTATGTATGAATTTATGAAACCAAATAGGTTAAGTATCAGATGTTCTTTAACTTTGAATTTTAACCTTTTCATTATCATCCATTTTTTCCATCTTCTCCTCAAATGTGTTAATTTAAATTTCTACCTAGCCTGGCATTTCAAGGTAGATAAGGTTGTTATTAGAATTAAAAACAATGTTTTTTTTTCTATCTCTTAAGTAAATCTCACAGGGAGATACCTTATCACTTACAGGAACTCTAAAATGTTTATTTCGCTCATATTTTTCATGGGATCTACCCTTTTTAAGACAGAAAGAAAAAAAATATTTTACTTTCTTGTCTCAACAGATTTTTCCTTAAGTTTTTCCTCAAGTGCAACCAGAACTGCTTAAAGAACGCCGGAAACCCAAGGGACATGAGAAGGTTCCAGGTACAAGCCTTCTTTGTCTTTCTCCTCTTTTTCCTTTCCTCCCCGTTTCATTTACAATGGACACAACATAATAATATCTATATAAATTTATGGCTGTCACAACAGAGAAGCACAGGAATGAATCTAAGTAAATAAACTATCAGGAAACTCGAGATCTTGACCTCTGACTGGTCATAGCATAAATATTCCCACACATCAGGGACACAGAAGTTAGGGGGAGGGGATGTAGGATAAAGAAAAATGAGGTGAGGGGCTTGTGGGTAAGATTTAAGACAGCACAGTCATTATTATTTCCTTATCTTCATGGCTGCAACACAATCAGGAAGACACCACTTGGAGTTGAGTGGATATACTGGACGCCCAGAAGATACTGATAGATTTATTACCATGTGCACATGTGTGTGTGTGTGTGTGTGCGTGTGTGCACTTGTGTGTGTATTTAGGGGAGAGAGACGGGACAGGGAGGGTCAAATAGTAGCAAGTGTATGACCGAATCTCTGCCTCTAATTGCACAGCTCTATTGTAGTGGAACCAGAGAAAGACAGATCTGTTTCTCTGGGAGATAATTAAAGACTGGACCCATCAGGAACACACACACATATATATAGAGATACATATAAATGTGCAGTCACAGTAACTTAGTGTATATTAAGAGTGGTGGTAATAGCAGTAATAACTGGTTACATTTAAAGAGCTTTTCACAGCTTAATGCTTTAACTCCTCTGTGACAATATGTCGACCTTTGGTGTTTTTATGCGTCACTTTCCTTTTTTTGTACTTTTGTCCCTCCTTACCTCCTTCCTTTCTTATTTATCTTTTTTTATTACATATTATACTCCTGTAATGATTCCTTCTCTGTCACCTGTACCTCCCATCTCATCCCCTGCATCTCCTCAGGTGGTTGTGTCGACGACGGTAAGCGTGGAGGGACATGTCCTTGCAGTTTCTGACAATATGTTCGTCCATAACAACTCCAAACATGGCCGGCGGGCCCGAAGGCTCGACCCCGTGGAAGGAACCCCATCTTACCTAGAACACGGTAACACCAGCCTGTGTGTGTGGGGGTGTGTGCCTGTGTGTGTGGAAGCAGCATGGCCACCAGATGGTTGATGGTTTAATCCTATCAGGTGATTCTTGCCCCTCCATCTGGCTAATCCAACTTGCAGCACACACACAGCAAGATGTATTGCTGTGCATGTGTGTGTTTCTAGGCTAATATCATTATACACTTTCTCATGAACAAACCCACACTGAGAGCTGTTGTTGTAATTCAGCTGAATGCTGATAATCACACACTCCCATTAGAGAGAGAGCTTTTTTTTTTTTTTTGACTGACAGGAAGACTTTTGCCGTTATCCTTGTGGATTGGATCAAATGCTTTTAACCTCACAATAGTCAGCATTGAAGCGACATTAAGCTGTATCTGTTCTTTTTAAAGTAATATGATGCATGTTGGACCACCTGTGTGTGTTTTTATTAGAGTTACATTAGCTGTAATCTCACATCAGTCATACTTTTGAATAAGCAAAAACTCAGGTCCTATCCACACTGCCTTGGATATTGAAGCAATGACTTTTGCTGCAATGGCATCTTTTATAAAACAAAAATCAAAGGAATCGGTAAAAAAAAACAGTAAAAAAGATCTGATAATTGAATAGATTTTCTGTTATGAATATATCATCATAAACATAACATAATAAAACTCTTCAATACACTGACTGTATATAACATAAGCTTGGAGCTACCGCAGCAAGTTTTTTACAGGTTTGTAGAAAAAAACTAGGAGACTTCAGGCATGAGATGAACTCACCTCAGCTCTTAAAATAAAGAATTAGTGATTGCTTAATTTAATTCATTCAGTTTATGAGTTAAAAGTTCTCTAAGGAAACAGCCGATTGCAGTATTCAGACTTTACAATATTCACTCCTTCTGTATGAGCATGCAGAGACAGTGGACATTGATTTGCAACCTGCTGTTGACTTTGTAGGAGTCTCTAATACTGAGCGTGCATGCAGTGATATTGGAGACAAAACCTCCCTTTATTAGGAAGAAACCCTGAACAGAATCAGGTACTGTGTGAAAGGCCCTTCAAAAGACAAAGCAGAAACACAAAAGGAACATATGTGCCATTAACACTAGCCTTTTAATCAGAATCAGAAATACTTTAATAATAATCCCAGAGGAGAAATTACTTTTGTTACACTCTCCAGTTACATTTATTTATACTTATATATATATATATATATATATATATATATATATATATATATATATATATATATATATAAACACATCAAATACACAATATAATAAAGATAAAAAATATAAGAATAAAAAAAAGATAAAATATATACACATATAGCTCTTCTGTATATATATCATGTATGTATATCTATGCATATGTAGAAACTAAATCCAAATAAAGTGAATATCAACTAGAAGTGATAAATCAAGTGATAAATCCAAGTAAAGTGATATAACTGTGCCGAGAACGGTCGGAGCATGGTAACCGAGATAACTGTTGAGTGTAAATGGAACTGAACTGAAATGGACCGTGCCAGACACAACTGAACCGCGCTAAATCTAGTACTAGTTCAGTAGCAGGGATCGGCATGCTTCATCTGTGGCTCGATTGTCTCATGACAAAGAGATAATAAAGAGATATAGAACACCTGAACACGTCATCTCATATTTACAGTCAGCTGACTCATTTCGGGGGGATTTTCCGGTTTGCAATTCACCTGATCGCAACATAAACTTCTTCACAGCTTATTAACAATTAGCATCAAAAGAACGTGGTACTACCTGGGATGATACCAAGACAGAGAAGGATACCTTCTTTGCCTGACATTCCACAAATGACGAAATATGACTAATATAAACAAAAGTTTCTGAATGTTATGAGCGGCGCTATTTTTGTTTCCGTAATTCCTGCCATGAGAGCTGTAGTATCACGGGCAGCTGATAGGATGCAAGGAACTGTGCTAGTGTGATATGTAAGAACCAAGCTGGGCATGGTTAACTGATCCAAGCTTGGTAGGGCTAGTGTAAATGGGGCAGTAGAAACACTTACCCAGGAATACTTTCTATGGTAGAAAGGGTAATGGCAGACTAGAACTATTGGCTTTCTTGAATAGAAAGCACACTCTTAGTTGGTTATTAGATCATGAGAGAACATGGTTGCACTAAAAGCTTAACTAATGTTGAGGAAAGAAGCAAATCCAAAAAACTGGGTTAACTATCGTAGCTATAGAATAAAGTTGACAATAGCAGCAACCCAGCCTCCCTAGTTGATGTTGTCACAGCTAGAAAGAGCACTAGGCCAGATTTAGTCACTATTAGGAGAAAAAAGCAAAGGAAACATAAAGTTAAAAGTTTAAGTGACAATGAAACATTAAAAATAGCTGTAGAATGTAGCAGAATGAGGGAAAGAGGTCCTTATGTCCACCAGCAGCCTAAGCCTCTAACTGCATAACTACAGTATAGCGATAGGTCAGGATAACCTGAAGCACTATACTGTAAGCTTATCAAAAAGGACAGTTTTAAGCCAAGCCTTAGTAGTAGACAGGATGTATGCCTGAAAAACTAAATTACTAGTACTATTGTACTTTTAGAAATTCTAGGAACCAATAGTAAATTTGCAGAGTGAACATAACATCTGATAAGAACATAAGGAACAATCAGATCTCTGTTATAAGATGGAGCCTCAGAATTTTTTTTTTTTTTTTTTTTTATGTGTTAAAAGGATCCTTTAAAATTCCATTTCGGATTGAAATGTTGTTTCAGTGTTGAGCTCTGAAACCGAACTAAAACTTTCCTGGGGATAATGGTGTAAATGTTCACTCATTTCATCAGCAACTATTTTCTCAGGCATTTTAAATAAGAAAGGAAGATTAGATATGGGTTTATAATTCATCAAGTCTTCTTGACGCAGATAAAGTTTCATAAGTAAAGGTCTAGTAATAGCTGCCTTAAGAGCCTGATCACTGCAGAGTAAATTCTAAATGCTTTTCCTATCTTTTCTTTTAAGTTAAGGAATTCAAAATTGGCCTAAATCTTTATTTGGAAGTAAAATTTTAAAAACATACAGCAATTGAAATCTACTGACTATACAACATGATACATATTCAAATATAAAATACTGAATTTAGTCATTCTAATTTTTTTGTCTTTATTTTAAATATCATGTTAAATGTTAATACTGTATATAATACTCCACATTTTATCAGCTAAGTTAAGTGGAATGAGTCAACATAACTTGCTTAAGTAACTTAAATGTGACATTTTTTAGGGTGTATTGTATTTCTGTGCTGTCAACAACTGGATCCCTTAACCCCTTATAAAGATCTGTTCAAAGGCTGCAAAAGGCTGTTATTGAGATTACACTGCATTGCAGGATTTTTATTTTTCTCTGTTACCATCCTCCACCGTGCACGTTGGTAACTTTGGGTTGTTTTCCAGCGGTGTTTATCCCAGCTAAATGTAGTAACTAATTTTTTGCTCCTAGATTCTCTTAAAGCTACAGTGTGTAATAATTACAGGGATATACAGTCAGAAATGTAATATATTATACATAACTATGTTATTTATCATCATCTATGAATGCAGCGTCTTTACCTTAATACCAGAGTTGCCATAGAATAAGTTAAGGAGATTTACATAAGAGCTGGTCTCAGCAACCATGAAAAGAGGAAAGTCTTTGCGCTACGGCAAGACCAGAGGCAACAACCTAGCGATTACGTGATCGCCCATTACGCAGGAAGATGAAGTCCGGTCTCTTGAGAGAGTTGAAGAGAGATGGTACTGAGCGGTTGATGGCAGACGTGGACGTGTCTATGTCTGAGCTCTGCGAGGACGGATGGCGAAACGTCTGGCCAGTCAGCTTGGTGTCGTACAACTGTTCCTCAAATTCTATACAGACAGACAGAACACAGCACAAACACAGAGGTACTCGTGAGAACAAAACTGTAGCTTTAATCTTTCCTAATATATATTTCTTTCTTAACCAGATTCAACTTTCAATTCAGCTTATTTCTATAGCGCCAATTCACAACATCATCTCAAGGCACTTTCCAGTTCACCAGATCATACAGTCATTTTGATTCAAAGTTTTCTATCTAAGGAAAACCAGTTGATTGCATCGGGCAAGATGAATCTAGTCTAATAGATTTTTTGTTTATGTGTACGATGATAAGTTTCTGCAACAATAGATTATTCACTTTTACATTTTTAAACAAGGGCTTAATTTGTTGTTGGGAGCATTGCACATTAATAAAATGTTTTTGCCCCTACCTTGAATTTCAAAATAGATCCCTTATATTACACTGTGTCATGTTGGGACCATGAGATCAACCAGACCTTAGAGATATTGCAGAAATACCGAAAGAGCTATAAGAAGGATTTGTATCTGAGAGACTGATTTCGTGGATTTTATAACAATGGCCATTATTGTAAGATAGTGTTTTTTAAATGGAAACAATTTGCTTTGTTTTGCAACTATTTATTTTAAAATTAAATAAAACAAAACCCTCGTTGATTTATATTTTGTTGTTTTTCCTCCAGGAGCAGCTCCCTGCATTAAAGCCATCAGTCCCAGCGAGGGGTGGACTACAGGGGGCGCTACAGTCATCATCATAGGAGACAACTTCTTTGACGGCCTTCAAGTTATCTTCGGTACCATGCTGGTTTGGAGTGAGGTCAGTTCATCAGGGTGTCTCTTTAGCCCTTTAGCTCTGGGCTGCATTCATCGGATTGTTGGAAGAAATTTAATGTGAAAACATATTTTTCCTTCGTGCTCTAGATCTTAACTGCATGTGATTGAAATTGTGTGCTTGTTTAAGTAACTCTAAATAATGTTTACCTCCCTAATGACTCCCTACCAGGCAGAGACCACCGCCCCTTTCTACCTTCCTCACAGCTAGAGTTGTGTTTTATTCCATAGCCCTGCACCCAAACTTCACACATTGATAGCCATCGGCTGAATTCTCACACACACACTCAGCGCACACGCACTCTGAACCCCATCACGTACACACAGACCTCACTATCGCAGTTTTCTCTACTCCTCTACAAAATGTTTATTTGTCTTCTGACTCCACTCACGGTGTGCGCCGAGTGACTGTGGCTGCCATCCAACAACAACAGTGTCTCTGTATGGTTATGTGTGCGTACATACAGTGGAAACCTGGCAGGATCTTGATTGCTGCTCTTCTGCTTTGCTTTTTGTCTAATAGGGATTGAGGGGCATCACTTTGATGAGAGCGGCACTTACACACACTAACATGTGTACAGAGTCTCAGTTCAAAATGACTCAGCTCTCTGAATGTTCCTCGGGCAATTTTCAGAGGGAGTTTTACGCAGCCAAATGTTTCATTTGCACTAAACCTGTTTATTGATTCCAAGGCAGGAAAACGCAGTTGGACTACATCAGTGTGTGGAACACAATTACACATTTACCATTTTTTTATTAACTGCACGTGTTTCCTCGTTGTGTAATTCTCACAGAGTTTACAACTGCTCTGGATTTTTCTGTTTCCTTTTTTATTGAACGTGTAAGAATTTATATCAATATTTTTGGCCACATGTAATTAATATAAAATGTGCACTACCGTTACATTTGGTTTTGAACTCAAACTATGGAGCTGGTCTTAAAATATATTTAGTTTCTACTATCCTCCCCAAAAACATTATATAAACTATTGTCAATGAATAGATAAAAGGTCTGAATTATGTAGAAAATTAAGGTCTGTATATTATTCTTGATGTAAAACATGTAAACAGTGTCAGACTGCAAGGCAATTAACTGCAAGGAATATATGGGTTGATGGCTTTCTAATTTCTTAATAATTTCCATATGTTCTTCCTGATAGTGTTTCCATAGTTCTTTTCAAGTCTTAAGAATTATTTTGCACCAGGCGCGATCGGCAGACATTTATGTTGTTGTACACTGTCTTCATCTGCTGGCAGTAGCTACTTATTGACGCATCAAAAAATGTTCCAGCTTTGCCAGCCTCTGGTCCCGCCTTATTCAGCATCAAAGTTTATCTTGTTTTCAGAGTGCTACTCATGTCCTTTCCCTCTTAGTAATTAATACTTTTTTGCACTTTTTCACATTTGATGTTGTGTTTTCCTCCTCTTTCTACACCTCTATTAGGAAATTATTTTCTTGTTTATTCGTTGCGTGTATATAAAATATCTTACCTCCAGTAGAAGGTGTTATGGTAAATATCAAAATGTTTAAGTTTAGAAAAATGGACGAAAAACAAAGTTTTAATTAAACATAGAATAATTGTTCCCACCACAGCTCTCTCTAGCTTTAAAAAGTTTAGATTTATATTGTTAAGCCTGATAGTTCTTCTTTAGCCTTTTAATTGCCACTTGATGTTTTTTTTCCATTTGAACAGTAACTATGGATGACTGTTTTAATGGTTTAGTCTATAAATCTCTGAATGGCTTAGCACCTAAATACATCACAGACTTGCTATCAGTGTATCAACCCTCCAGACCACTCAGGTCTTCTGGCTCCAGCCTGCTCTGCATACCTAGAACCAGAACTAAACATGGAGAAGCAGAGTTTAGTTCCTATGCTCCACTTACCTGGAACAAACTTCCAGAAAACTGTAAAAGTGCCTAAAGCCAGAGTTCCTTTAAATCAAGACTAAAAACACATTTGTTTAGGATTGCCTTCGACTGTTCTAGTTAAAAAGTTCAACTGAAACATCATTTGTTAACTTTTTTTTTCTTTAGTCCAACTGTTTTGAATGTTCTTTTTTGTTTCTGCATTTTTTGTATGTATTTATTTTTTCCTACTTGCTTTGATTCTGTTTTATTTTCCTATATTTTAATCATGTAAAGCACTTTGCATTGTCTTTGTACTGAATTGTGCTATACAGATAAATTTGCCTTGCCTTGTTTTACTTTTTGATCAGCTGCTGTTTAGTCAACATCGCTGTTTGCTAGCAGTTCTGATTTGCAGCTGTGGCCTACCATATTTAGGCTGAAAGTCAGTTGCATGTATTATCATTATTGTAATCTGTAGATAGAGTTTATTTCACATGGTGTTTTTGTCCCCTGAGAAACAAATCTGTTTCTGATCAACACTTAATCAATAATGATAATTAAAGCAGCAACAGAATTGACAATCAGAGTAATAATCAGTAGCGATCAGTGATTGCTGGCCCAAAAAAAGGTTGAGAACCACTGCTCTAATGCCATGTGTTAGCTGATGAAAACTCTGACGGTGTTTCCTCGTCTACAGCAAATCTGAAACTGATTATGGAGGTGCAGAAATCCCAGTATAAATAGGCACACTGGTGATTTGAAACATCTCACTGAAGATCATGCAACCTTTGTACTTGTCTTGTCCTTTCTTATATTTTTTTACTTTTTTCTCTTGTCTTGCAGCTGATTACACCACACGCTATTCGAGTGCAGACGCCTCCCAGACACATCCCCGGGGTCGTAGAGGTCACCCTCTCTTACAAGTCCAAACAGTTCTGCAAAGGCACACCAGGGAGGTTTATATACACAGGTAATTTAAAAAAAGACATTAGAACTGAGTGTATGTGAGTGAACAAGTACTGACTGAGTGGTGTTAGTTTGTAAGCCAGAGGTCCGGAGTTGATTTTTGGAAATGTGTGATTGCCTTTTAGTTTTTTAGAAACTGCATGCACATGTGTATGTCTGAATAGCATCTCTGAGTTGCAGTTGACTCTCAGGCCAGACAGCATTGAACTAATGACTGCAGATTAGTCAACATTAACGACACACACTCGTTAGAATGTTGCCATAATCAGGGGCTCGTTAAAAACCAGCTACAATTAAACAGTCTGCTCCTTATATGCCCGCATACTGAAACTATTAGTGAAATCATCCAGAACACCCAGTTTACTAACACATACACACACACACGCACATGCAAAAACACAGACACTAAATATCTACAAACTGCACACTATGTTGAAACAGTGTGTGACTTCTGGGTGGATTGTTCACTGTAAATGGGTGTTTTCCTGCTAAACGAGGTGAAAAGGAGGAAAGAGTTGAAGAGAGGAAGAAAGGATGTGTGTATGTGTGGCTCGTGTTTTCACATACATGTGGAAATGGACGGAGGTGATGTTATGTCTGGTATTGATCCACTGCTGAACATGGCTCCAACACACCATAATGATGACGTCAGTATGGGGGTGGGGGGTATTAGCTGCTGCATAAACACTTAGAGGCAGGAGAAATTTCAGGATTCTGGAGATACTGTAATGGTTTCAGTCTTATCAATAAGGAAAACATTTGAAGTAGTAATTACTTTAGTTTCAAAGTAAGTTGACTGTTTTGTTTGAAACTGTTTTCTTAACTTTTTGATTGCTTTTTCACTATCAGTTATATAGATTCGCTGATTTAAACTTTAACATATTAAAGCTATAAGTCTTGTTATTGCAACATTTAGTCGGAATCTAAATTAATATTGCAAAGACAATCTGGTTTGATTGATCCAAATTCGCCTAAACCTTTCAGTTGTTTGGGTTTTTTTTGAAAACCGCAGGAATTCTGTACACTTCCTTAACATTTCAGCCACAGATGTAAGCATCAAAGATAGTGAACATTTTCTAACTGGTCAAATATATCCTGTTTTATTCAAAATCATAATGTATGGTGCCTAAAATACTTTAGAGACTTAAATGAATGCAGGGTTGATTTAGGATGGCTGTATTGCAAACATTTATGTCACAATTACAGTTTGGTACAGTACTGAGTCCATTCTGAAAACTCTACTTAGCCTTAAAACATTGTGGCCTAAAATATTTCTTATATCAAGCGAAGTTATAAAAAAATGCCCCTTAAATTATGCCTTTTCAAAAATTAGCTTGGTTGCTTTAGATTTCTGGAAGTGTGTTTGTTTAAAAATGAGTCTCAAAACCTGATTGGTAAGGCACGAAACTCTGACATAAGTCTGCTGATTAGAATCGTGATCCCTAAAACAAATTTAGAGCATTTAGAGCAAAAACATCCTTTACAGGGGAAGCATGCAAAATGCTGATTAGTATTTTTAGGAATGCTTAATTTCTTTATTGGTCAAAAAGATTTATGCATTGTTTATTGAGAGTTATATTATTTTTTTGGTTGTAGTTTTTTTTTATTGTTTGGATATCTTTTTAAACAGAATTTTATGCATTTAACATAAAAAAAAGTTATAGGTTGAATGCAAATAATATTAACTATAAATATACCAGGATTATATAATCTTAACTGCATATATAACCTTGTATTTCTCTGGGGTCTATCTTTGAGAAATTTAGGCTACCATATTTTCCAGACTATAGAGCTCACCTGACTATGTAGTAAGCCACATCCACATTTTTTTTTTTTTTTTACTAGAAAAGTGCACATATATGCCACACCATGTTATATGCCATTGATATCTACTGAACTGTCTCTGACCAAACCTGTAGGGGGAGCTCTACATATCACCCCTAGAGTGAGCTTGTTGGCTGGCGGCAGTATGAGCTTCTAATGAAGGATGGGGCTACAGGAAGCACAATCCGTACCATCAGCTCATTCGCGCATGCGCAACCAGATATACATCCGGGTCGCCCTCATTTTTACTGTGTAAAAAAGACCAAAATTATCTTTTCCCCCTAAAAATAGTAAGAGTACTAAACTATAATGAGTTAAAGTTTAATCATGTATTTTCTGAGAAAATAAATGCCTTAAAATTCTTTCTGCTTTATCACTTTCTTTTTGTGTTAAACTTATGGTACTGTACATAGTGTGCAATCTAAAGAAAGAAATTAAAATGCATATAAACATGGTTTAATCATATTTTGTCGGACTGCTCTGAGCATTTCAGACAAGCAGTTTAATGTAGAAATGTAAGCGCATCAAATTGCCACAAAAACAAGTCATCTTTTTTTTTTATTTAAAGGTGTGTATTAGCATTTTTTTTGCGATTTAATGATAAAAATAAGTATTTTTCAGTGGTGTCAAAAGTACACACATTTGTTACTTAAGTAGAAGTATAGATACTGCAGTTTAAAAACACTCTGGTAAAAGTTGAAGTATCAACTTGACCTCTTTACCCAAGTAAAAGTGAAAAAGTATGTGCTCCAAAAACTACTTAAAGTAGAAAAGTATAAAGTAACCTTTAAAAAAAAATCAGCCAGATGCCACTAAATGAATCGAAAGCTTTCAACATTTCAACATCTTTTTCTGAATCTGACATTGTAGCATGGCATAGACAATTCACGTTTACAGTTTGAAGAACACCTGCTTGCTTCTGATGATTTCCTTTAGCTAACCAATGAGTGTTTGTGTTATATGACTCATCCAATTACACTAGTTTTACTCTAGATATGGATCGCACCAATGATCTGCATTGGATGGCGGACATAACGTGAAATAGATATTTAGAAATATTAAACTGAAACCAAGAGTAAAGTTTGTTTTAAAAATGGAAGGAATAGAAAGTACAGATACTTTTGTGAAAATGTAATGAGTAGAAGTCAGAAGTAGGAGGAAAAAATAAGTCATAGAGTAAAGTCTAGATACATAAAACGAAGTATTTGTACTTCGTTACTTGACACCTCTGGTACTTTTAGTACCATAATTACATTATCTATGGTGACCTGTATTAATATCTGCTTGCACATGTGCAATGAGCTGATGGTACGGAATCGGATAGTGTCTGTTGCTAGAATGTTCTTGTGCTAAATTAAAATTAGTCCCTTCTTCTTTGATTTCCAAATTTGAATTCTACCCCTATGGTGGTTAGGAAACCCGCAGACAAGCTGCACCATTCATTTAAGCCCCATGGTTCGAAGCATAGGAAAATAGTAAGAGCATATAATCTGGAAAATACAGTAGTTTTTATCCGCAACTCTTCAAAATGGCAAGATAATAAACCATCTGAGTAAATAAGTTGTGACTTTATGTTTAAATTGCTATGAGAATAACCTAAAATTGCCTATACTTACATTCTGAGTAGTAATATTATGGTTATACAATTGGAAACACAGGCAAACTTAAACCTGTTTTATCTGACCACAGAGAAGAGACACTGCTAAGGAAAGTAAGAACTTTGAGTCCCATCTTAAATCCCAATAAGTCAATTATTTAAGTGCTTTGATATATGTCCTTGCCAAGGGGACAATATTGCTTCAGACCAACTGTTGCTGATTCCAGGTGCTGCTCAGAACTACCCTCAATAATGCTCTGGTTAGATATTGCTGCAATTTTTAGATGGTTTTCACCAATGATTCCAAAAAGCTTACATGCTTACATCTGCTTTAGTGTTATTCATCTAAATCATTTTTAGACCGACCCTGAGGCTAGCCAGCAGGTAATTGGTCCGTCTGGCATCCAACTCCTCTTCCTATTGGACAGGGTTGACCCCCCGGTGACCCGGCGATTGGCTGATCGCTTCAACATGTGACCCAGGAAACATGATCCGTCACAGCGGTCGGATGACCCTGCCTCAAGCCTGACTCATCTCTGGAAGGTCCCAGCAGTGAAAGCTGATTGGCTACTTGTGGTTTTTCGGTCCTTTTGCTGTGGTTGCCTCTGGGTGTGAGGGCTGCGTGATTTAAAATGCTCATGGGCACACACACACAAATACACAAGTGAAAGGCAACATTGAATGCACCACGAGCAGGGTCATGTCTTACACAACTTGCCACACAGACCTTCAAACAGGGACAGAAGTTGAAAGTAATTGTAAATCAGACTGATATGAGGGAAAGATGGCGACTAGTCTGGTTAACAGATGGTCTACCACATTTAAACCGTCCACACACACACACACAGACACACACCTGAAAATGTAGCCGTATGGCTGCTTTATCTGCCTGATGGAAAAAATTAACATTCTTGACATCACACACAGCTGTAAACACACTTCATGGTGCAAAGTGACAATCAATAAATACCTAAACTCAGATACCAACATTAACGCACATTAAGAAAGTAGAGCCGTGATAGGAAATCTATAACAAGGCCGTGGACAGGAAACATAGGGAAGAAATGTACTGTTTTTTTGTGTGTCTTTTTTAGACATTTGAACCTCTCTTTTTAAGTGTCAAAGGAAAGCAATAAGAATCTGAAGTGTAGTAAAAGAGATACAGCTCCAGAAAGACATATGGACTTTTAAAACAAGATTGTAAAGTATCGATCCTCTCATAAGTGAATCACACATACATTACAGTGGTACACGCATGCAGATACACACATGTATATGACCGGGTAGAGACAGCAGGCTCCAAGAAGAGATCTCATCTCATAAGGGAAGAATGAAGCAATAATTCAGTGGTATTGAACTTCTGGCTGGCCAGAGAATCAATATCACCACACCTCTCTTCGTTTCCTCCTCCTCTTTCTTCTGCTCTTTTTTACATCAGCCACTCTTTGTCCTCTCACCCACTCAGCTTCAACCTTTTACTACTCCCTCCCTTTTTTTCCCTCATCTATGGATTCCTTTTGTTTCAGCGCCCCAAGATGATGAAAAATAAAAATACAACTGTAGAAAAGTTGATCACAAAATATTCCACATTTCACTTTTTTTTTTTTTTTTTTTTTTTTACTATTCTCCCCCCTCTTTTTCTTTTCTTGTTCTCTACCTCCTCTGTTCACATTTCATGGTGGGCAGCAGTGGACGGTCTGGTCCTCATGAAACTTCTATGAGTATTGATTCTGATGGCGGGCCCCTGGACTCTGAGGGGAGAGAACAAGGCTGACTTGGAGGAGAGGGAGGAGGAGTGATAACTTCTGAGCGGATGGATGGGTGAAAGTGGCAGAAGGGTGTAGTTAGGAGGAGGAGGGAGGAGGGAGGAAATGAAAAAGCAGAAGACGGGGATGATGGGCGAGTTAAAGAAGAGTCAGAAGGATTCGTGCTGAGATGGTTTTCAGGGGAGCAGCAGGGAGGCCGAATTAGTGAGATGAGGCAGGTTCAGGTCTCGTGTCATTCCCCTCTGATGAAGTGTTTATGTTGTGTTTTTATGAACCATGTGCCACAACAACATATTTATGGTTTATTTTATGTGTTCTGCTGGAGCTGTTTTGCTAAACAAAACGATAAATTATACTCTGAAAAACATCTGTTCTTAGTTTGTTCAAATCTGGAAAATAAGCACAGCCCATTAAAGCTGGGGGGAGTACAATAAGTGTTTAGAGTATGTTGGTCAGAATTTTAATGGAGAGTATGCCTTTGGTGGTTTTTTACTTGAGTTTTTTAAAGCTGATGCATAATCAAATGTACAACTCTGCTCTGTAACCCTGAGCATAAGCTCAGTGCTTTTCAGAATTGTTCACCCCTTTGTCTTTTCCTATAGAAGTTTCAATTCAATTCAGTTTATTTCTATAGGCGCTTAACCACGTCATCTCGCGTACTTTCAATGCAACAGATCATACAGTCAAAATGATTCAAAGTTTTCTATCTTGACTTATTGACTTAGAAGGCAATCCCTCACCGCTAAACTTCTTGTAATTGTGAGGTGGAGGAAAAACTCCCTTTTAACGAGGGGACGAACCTCCAGCAAAACCAGGCGACCATCTGCCGAAGGCTGTTGACTGGGGTTCAAGGAGACAGAAGCAGAAATACAAAAAGAGCAGAGAATACAAGAAGGCAACTGTAAACCAGCTCCACGGGCTGGCCCGTCCGTGTCTTACAGCCAGGCAGACGGCGTCAAGTCAGAAAGGATAAAGAGAGTCACCTCAGAGAGAAACAGGGCTACTATGAAAAACAGGCCAATCTCAAAAATATATAAAATAAGGTGTTGATGGCAGCAGCACAGCTGATATTTCTCTCCAGGATGGTGTCACAGCCAAACAACAGAAGAGCAAAAATAAAGCTCTGCACTTGCAGTCAGTTTAATTGAGTCAGTACTTCCCAGAATTAAGTTTAACTGTAAATACAGCTAAAAGTCTTATAGAATATCTCTCTATCAGCTTATACATCTAAGCTGAAATCTTGTACGGCCTCAAGTGGATTTGCTTTTCTACTTTCCTGTATTGGGTAAAGTATATTTTCCTATCAACTGACCAGCTCTTTGCTCCTGGTGAAAAAGAAGACACCCAACAGACATTATGCTCCCAACACCATGTACATAGTGTCCAATAAATGTTCATGTATATTTTAGAAGTAGGCCAGAAATTTTTGAGTTTGGTCTCATCTGACCAACCAACATGTTGTTATTTCTCCTATGCCCCATGCAAATTACAGGAATGACCTCTAATTGTCTTTCTAGCTCTCCCCTTTGAAGGCCAGTTTTTTAAAGTGCATGGATCCTGCCTACAGTTTGTCCTACCTGACCTGTAGCTCTCTGCAGTTACCATTCTAGTCGCCTTGTTGGTTTGTCATGTTAGGTGGATTGCCATCTCTTGGTTGGTTTACGTTTTTGCCTCTTTCTTGCATTTTCTGCACTGACTGAATAGTTCTCCATGAGATGTTCAAGACTTGGAATATTGGTTCAAAAAGTCAAATTCCTTCCTTATTTTCTTCTCTAATGTGCTCTCTAACAAACTCATGATTCTTTCCTGAACAAGTCTGATTAAATTGACCAACACACAGGTAAAATCTACTTAGTAACTCTGTTATATCTGAAGAATGAATGTCAAACAGGTCTTTATTTTGGAGTCTTTGAGTAAAGGTGGCTAAGCAAAGGTGTTATTTTCTTTCCATTTCACAATTCTATTCTACTTTGTGTTGGTTTATTACATAAAATCCTAATGAGACACATATTAAGGGTTGTGGAAAACGTAAATTATTATGAAATATTTTGTAAGGCATTGTAAAATCCAAAGAGAAAATTATCCAAACATCATATTGTTCCGTATTTTAATAAGGCAGTGTGAGAAATTTTGAATTAAATCATTAAAACTAATCTGAGCTGTGCTGTTATGTATGTGCGTATCTCTTCGGCAGTGTGTGCCATATTAGCTCTGGCATCGGTTAAACGTCTCCAGAGATGCTCAGAGAGGGGATCTGACACTGGCAGTTGATTCTGACAGTTGATATCCCGCCGACTGTTAGGCAGCTGTTTTTCTAATTTTTTGTTTTTCCTCAACCATGACTGAGTGCTCCTTTTTTTGTCTTGTTTTTGTCTGTTTACCAAAGTTCTTCCTCTTTTCTCCTTCCTACACCTTTCTTCTCACACTCGCATTGCTTCCTTTACATCTCAATCTGTGAAAGAAAAAAATAAACGCTGTTCTCTTTAGTTAAAACTGAACAAAATCTAGAGGTTTATGTTTAAAACAATTTATATCAAGTACAGCGAGATGTTTTACAGACTTTTTGCATCTCTTAAATGATTCAGTGTTTTCAATTGCAACAAATTCTATAGTACAAAAAACAGGAAAATGCAAAAAAAAAAAAATGGTTGAGGAGGAAACATGTAAAAAACACCACTGAGAAAAAAAAAATAAAATAAAAGCTAAGGAGAGTAATTGGCATTATCTGCATTTTCTTTCATTTATGTTGCTGGAAATATACCAGAATCCATTTAAATGATGTTTTTAATCATTTCCCTTATAAAGATTAAATATAGGTCTTCGTTTTGGAAAAACAGAAATATTGAAATAAAACCATGACTTTATACCAATGCATAGTTGCATTTCCCAAATAATTTTATGTCATTACTTTTGCTTAGAGCTGTCATTTTTGTTCTGTGTATCTTTTTTCTGCCTGCGCTGACCCACCTCTCTCAGTCCCTAATTCTTCTCCATGTAATTACCACATACTGAATCATAAAATCTTAGTATTGCCCAGTGGGCTTTCTTAAAAAGCTGCCCACAAAGAGTTTAACGCCTGAAATAAAGCATGTATTTTATAAAGTGCTGAGAACAAATTATGCGGTTTTAGGATGTAACATAAAACCAGAGACCTGGGTGTGATGTGTGAATAACAAAGACATATGTATACCAAAAACGTGCATGCTAAAAAGTTGCACAACGACAGGCTACATTCATCTGCAAGTAATTTATCAGCGCTGGCTGTGGAAAGTACCAAACATCACCGCTGCAGCTGCACTCTTTGGACTTCATGCACAAACACACCCCTTTACTTCCCACATGTCCATATATTAATCTGGCATTATTTTCTACCTCTGACTCATTGCGGAATTTTTAGGGCTCAACAATGTGGCGATGACACAAGTTCAGCATCTATCAATGAACTGAAAATTGCTAAAGACACTCCTCACACCCATAAAGCCTTAAACATCATCCTGACGGACAGAGCTTTCAGAGCTTATCTTGATTGACATCCTGATTGGGTAAAAGACTTTGGAAGAAGGTAATTTGAACATTAAAGGGAGCCCTAAGTAATTTCTTTAAAACCTCTTTTCTGATTGTGCTTGTAGTAGCATTAACATACAGATGTTTTTTGACACCATTACTTTTGAACCTTTTTTTAGCATATATATATGTCATGTAGCAGCACTTAAACCCAGCCAGTTTGACCCCATATAAACAATCTGCTTTTCAAAGTTAAATTTGCAGATTTTCCATCAGCTTTACTTATCTATTTACATAGCAAAATGTCCTTTGTTTAGATGGTAACATCTGAGGTCCCTGGTGCAGCAATGAGATTCAAAATACTAGTATTGCTAAAGTATGAATTGGCCATTTGTGTCCTCACGCTAAGACTTTAGCCTCCTTATACCTTCAGGTTTCTTAATTCATTTTAACTTGAAAGTGCTGTTGCAATGTCTGCAATGTCCTATGTACTTCTTCAGTTACAATACTAAAGATAATTCACCATGTAGCATAGAAAACAAAGATCCCAACTTCCACCAAAGATGTGAGTTATTGCATATCATTATTTTATCTTTGGGATTAACATGGCTACTACCCTGAAATTACCTGTTACATATTGTTAAAAAGTTTTTTTAATTCAATTCAATTCAGTTTATTTATAAGCGCCAAATTTACAAACACGCCATCTCAAGGCACTTTTACAGTTCAACCAGATCATCAGTCAAATTGACTCAAAGTTTTTCTATCTAAGGAAAACCAGTTGATTGCATTGTCATTGACTCAAATACAATCCCTCACACTAAGCATGCTTGTAGCGTAGAGTGGAGAGGAAAATCTACGCACAACAAGAAGAAGCCTCCAGCAGAACCAGGGTCTCAGTGTGAGCGACCCATCTGCTGAAGGCTCACCGGGGTTCCAGGAGACAGAAGCAGAGACACAAAAATCAGCTGTAAAAAGCCCCGTCCAGTGAAACACACAGCCAGGCAGGCAAGCTCGAGCCAGCTCCCATGTAGAGGACGAAGAGAGCACATCCAGCCAGTTACGGTCAGAGAAACAGGACCACACTGGAAAACAGGCCAATCTCCAGCATCTATAAACAAGGGTGTTGATGGAATCAGCACAGCTGATGTTTCTCTCTAGGATGGCGTCACAGCCAAACAGGAATAGACGAGGCAAAGCTACTCTGAGGAAAACCAGAGAGAGCATACTGTAATGTTAGAGATTGAACTAACAGATAGAGAGAGAATGAAGCAGAATGATCAAATGGGGGTCCCTATGTCCTCCAGCAGTCTAAGCCTATAGCAGCATAACTATAGAGATAGCTCAGGATAACCTGATCCACTCTAACTATAAGCTTTATCAAAAAGGAAAGTTTTAAGCCTAGCCTTAAAAGTAGACAGGCTGTCTGCCTCACGGACTAAAACTGGTAGTTGGTTCCACAGGAGAGGAGCCTGATAAATAAAAAATCTGCCTCCCTATTTTTAGAAATTCTAGGAACCACTAGTAAACCTGCAGATTGAGACCTATTTTTAACGGTTTTCATTTTCAAAAGAGCTGCGTTGTCTAAGGCAGTACGCAGATAACTAGCAACCCCATCCTATCAAATCAGGACCGCTGCACTGCCTAGCGCCACAGGAGGAGAGAGAGAAAGTGCTGCTGTGATTCTTTCAGGAGAACAAGCATAAATACAAGTTTTATATTTTGATTTCAAATACAAAACATAGCTAGAGTATGATGCTGCAAAAGAGAAGCCCTGGCATTGGGTTTGACATCAAGAAGTAAAAAGTGAATTGGTTATATAAAGTGATTTTAGAATAGTCTTAAAATTAGGCCTCTGAGCCTTCGCAAAGTAGCCTTAAAGAAAAGTTTATCATTTTCTTTTAGTCAGTGAAACGTAAAAGGTCTTTAAAAAATTTTAGACCAAGGATCAATCTTAACCTGATTGAAGGATGTCGGAAAATGGAATGGGTTCTGCATTTACAAATTATTTTTGGAATATTCACTTATCGTGTCTGTTTTAACAACCAGCTGCTTGTTTATTTCTGGATGAATATATTATCTATGTAATATATGTTCTATTTGCAAGACCTATCTAAAAAAATATGCAGAAACAGATCATTAATATACCAGGTAAACACTAAATGTAATTTTACAAAACAATGAGAATTGTTCTGTTGTGATCAGATGATTAAAAATAAACTGTTTCTTTTACTGATTGTTCTTTTTTTTCAATCTTTTAATAAGCTTATAAATATACTTACAGCTCCTGGTAAGAGTGGGGCACTCTAAAAGGAATGTAAGGTGATTGTTTCGTCTCAATAGTCAGACTCTCAAACTCCCGCTGTCTGCTACAGCTGTTGGGATTCAGTGTGTGCTAATTAGGTTTGCAGATTCAGGCTGAACACAGGAAGAGAAGATTTCAAGGTGTGACATGTAGCATTTTGAAACTAGACTCAGCAAACTTTAAAAGTAGACAGATGACTGGTCCTTTACCAGCACAGTTTCATTTAAACTTTTAATCAACAATGAAAAAAAGGACAATATTAAAGTTTATAAATTTCTGCACGATACACAATGTTTTTGTCTCAGAAGATTGGTGGTGAATACCAATTTCAACCATTAGGTCAGAATTTATTTGACACTAGTGGATTGCATTCGGCATTAAAACAAAGCAGAGGTTTTTGGACATGGCAAAGCATTCTAATGGGGGGCAGCTAACAGGTAATAAGCAGAGAGGATGCAGATGCAACCACACGCAACCTGTTATTAGTCTTTTGGAAAGGGACTTCAGGCTTTGAAAAAGCAATTTTCAATTACTTGAGGTGATTATTTTGTTGATTGTCTTTTTTTTATCTCCATTTTTACCGTGGGTACATATGTGAAGTTTCTGATTTGCTCCTGTTTTACCATTAAATAAATAAAATCCTTTCTGTCAGGTCCTGAACTTGAAATAATGATTCATTACATTTGGGTTACTGCATTGAACTTTGCATTTATATGAGGAATATAGGGATGCACGATATAATCGGCCCCCTATCGGTATATCGGCCTGTATACGGCCTTAAAACTGAATATCAGGACATCGCATTACCCCACCGATATTTAACCCGATATTTGATCAGCTTCTGAGTTTCTAAAGTCTAAAAAAGAAATACTACTTCTTCTTCTTCCTCAAAAACTTTTTTTTACAGACTTAAAACTTCTAAAGACGAGGGAAAAATTATTGCTACATTAAAATATCACAATATTTTCATATGCTGATATATTATATATTTAAAAACACCATATCAATCTCTTTTACTAATGAAATATTGCTATATGTCATCATTTATGCTTACCGAAATTCCCTGAAAATTCAAGAGAAATTTTCCCATATTTTTTATATGTTGATATATTGGCCTTGAGTATCGATCTATTTTACCAACAAAATCTCACCCAAGAATTTGCAAAAATATCACGCGAGGTTTGTAACAGAACAATGAAATTTCAAGATATTGTGAAAGTAAAATAGATCGATACAGCTGACCTACAATCAATTTGATATCAGCATATGAAAATATATTTATGTATATATTATTTTCAAAGTGTCGAAATGGATAACAAAACTGCTATTTTCAACTGACTACTTATTTTTTGTCCAGCTTGCTTTATACGGTATACGATGCTCCGGTTGCCTCGGCTACATGAGTTTTAAAATGCTCGGATATGACCAAAATCCCAATATCGTGCATCCTAGAGAGGAATATATCCCTTAAATTTTTGTAAGGTATTTGCTGGAATGAAACACTGCTGTTTGTGAAGTCATCAAAATGTTTACATTTCCAAAGTGCACAGAGCTGATGTCAATATACTTTTAATAGCCTTGAAGTTCGGCAGACATCTTTACCTTCCTCTGCAGCAGACTGTCAACCTGAGGAACTTAATAACTCCTTTAGTTATCATTAATGGACATACTGGGGATTGTTGGAGCAAAATACACTAAGAAGTAATGGTTGACTTGATAGTGATCATTTGTTACAAGGTTTGCACTTTAAATTTTCTTAAAAAGTGATTTTCCTGTTCCCAACAAGAGGTCAACAATTAAAATGTGATGTTTTTCAATCATTACAACTGTTTATCACTAATTTACTAAGGTTATAATGCATCACAGAACAGTTTTATCTCCACCACTAAATGAAATGTTATATTCGAGCAAAGTATGAACTGTTTACTGTCATCTCTATTAAGTAACTTTACTAATCCACTTTTTATATCTGTTTTCTGCAGCGCTGAATGAACCAACCATCGACTACGGCTTTCAGAGGCTTCAGAAGGTTATTCCTCGGCACCCTGGGGACCCTGAGAGGCTTCCAAAGGTAACAGACGTTTTTAGCTTCATCCTTTTCCAAAGTTAAGAAGAAAAATACTTCTGAAGAAAAGTGACAACAAATATGAAACATCTCAGTTCGCTTTTTATTCAAAAGCTGCTGAGATAAACATAGAGGGTCAGAAAGCATGCAAACATTTTTTTTATGTTTCTTTTTCTTTTTCTAAGCAAAATATGTGTTTTCAACTTCCTAGTGGGTTGCTCTTTAGTCTCTTCTTGAACTTTCAATGTATGAGCTTTGTAAATACAGGCCAAGTGATTCTTTTCCAGATCAGAGTCATATCTGATTATTTGTCTGTCAGCTCTAAATCAAACAAAGTATTTCAAAGATCAGCAGATGTAAATAATTAACAACAAATGATGAGTGGTGCTTTGATACCAAACTCTGTCATCTTGAGCTGTGCATGCAGGAGCGGCTGTTTTCATGTGTGGGCTCCGAAACCCAATTGAAATTTTCATTTTTACAGGAAGGTATTTTGCGTTCTCCATAAGCAGCTGCTCCTGAAAAACTCTCCCTTTTTTAATACTGGATCTGGTCCACAAAAAAAGCTGTCTTCTGTGTGACATCATGAAAAAAAGGGGCGCTGGTCATGATGTGATGATGTGTCGATGCTCTGATGTCAACACAGTCATGCCAACACCCTGCATCCATCCACATGTGTTTACGATTGCATGTAGTGTGCACCATGATCGTGGGAACCTGTGTAACTCAGAACACAAAAACGCACCAAAACGGTGTGTAATGATCAGCTCTGGGGCTCAACATTTCTTCAGGATGGGAAAGGCAAAACTCAAGGTCACAAAATGCTAAACTAATCTGTCAGTTGTGCCGAGCTTTATTGTGCTGACTTTAAAGGACGTTAGTAGAAGCAGCTACACCCTCGTTGTGTACAGAGTAACCACTATGAAAACATCTTTATTCTTTCCAGCTGGTTCACCAGACTGGTCCTTTGTTAAAAGAAAAATGCAATCCAAACAATATTGGCCTGATGTGAAAAATAATTACCCGGGTTGACTGCTTTTGTTACCCCAGGTGCCAAAGACAGCCATCGAGCCATAAACTGTTATTGTGATAACTGACAACCATCACAGTAAAAGGGAATTTGACCGCTCCTCTTTTCTTTTAATTCAGCTACATTGGATGGTTTTTAACCATGAGCTGAATATTTTAAAGTCATGTCACAGAATGCCAACTGAAGCACAGCCAAGGCAGCACACCCTAATGTCATTTTCAGGAAGTGAAGGGCGGACATTCTCATTTAGGTAGAGAGTCTTCTTTATAGTTCCATAAATTAGCAGCAAGTCCTTCAGATTGCATCATTAGGCCCAGACTATCAAACTGTTACCAGCATATTTCCCTGTTGGAATAATGCTCTTTTTTATGAAATGCTCTGTTTGTTTTGTGCCTGAACTAACAACACATCATCCAAAAAGTACCCTTTTTTTCCGGCCATTGTTATAAATGTTTTTTCAAATGTTTTTTTTTTATGTGTTTTTGTTTGTTTTTGCATGAGACTTTGTGCATCTTATGGATGAGTTGTTATTCCACTCTTGAAGTAATTTTTGTATGATGGCCTTTTTTTGGAAAGTTAAAATCTGTTCTATGTTGTTTTTTTTTTTTTTTTTTGTAAATAACAGATAAAAATACTGTGCATACTCCACACAACACAACACAAAGTGTTGTGCTGTCTCTGTCCTGGATGAGGCCATCTGTGAAGCTAATTACCTTTTCTATCTGTGCTCCTTTTTCAATGTCAGCTTCTATTTTTCACACTGAGCTGGTGGAGATTTCTTCCTGACAGTAAAGAAAGTGTCAAAGTGAAGCTGAATGTAACCCCGTTTGAATCAATCTGAGTTCTGCTGGAGGTTTTCTTCCTGTTAAAAGGGAGTTTTTCCTCACACTGTCGCTAACCAAGTATGTTTGGTGTGACTGATTGCTTTGGAGTCAATGAGTCCTATGCAATCAGCTGGTTTTCCATAGAAAGTTTTGAACCAATCTGACTGTAGGATCTGGATCTGGAAACGATGTCTATGTAAAGTTCCTTTAAGAGGACATATGTTGTGAGCAGAGATGGCAAAAAGTACTCACTTTCATTACTTGAGTAAAAGTACAGATACTTATGTTAAAATACTCTGGTAAAAGTGGAAGCACTGATTAAGCTTCTTTACTCAAGTAAAAGTAACAAAGAACAGGCTTGTAAATTTACTTAAAGTTTAAAAGTAAAGTAGAAACCACTTTTTCATGCGTTGCCTACATTTTTTAAATGGATGTGTCTGCCAATAGGACTAGATCTCCGTTGTGTTCATTTTCAATCATCTCCCGTCGTGCATGCTACTATACTTAGCGCCACCGCCACCAAGCTGCAATGATTTACCGCCAATGAAATACCGCCCGAATCTGTCGATTCATCTTGTAGTGGTCGTCAAATGCAGCGTAGATTCCCATCAATTAGATTGAATTTGGTATTGATGACCTGAAAAATAATAGCGGTAACTCCATTGAAATGATTCAAAACTAAAATGCTGAGCCAATTTTTTAAACCAGGAGTAGAAAGTACAGATATTTATTGTAAAAATGTAAGAGGTAGAAGTAAAAAGTCGCCATAAAAATAAGTAGCAAAGTAAAAGTAAAAATATCAGAAAAATCTACTTGAGTACAGTAACTTCGTTACTTTGTACTTCGTTACTTCCCATCTCTGGTTGTGAGTTGGTGCTATATAGATAAAGTGATGGGTGTGCTGCAGGCTATTGGAGGTATACAGTTTGCACAACTGACACACGCAAATCCTGATGTAGCATTCTGAAACTGGAAATTTTCTAATTTATAAGACAAACTGTATTTATAAGCTACATTTTTTGAGGTCATGTGTTTTTCCCTCCCATGTTTAATTTAATTTTCAGCATCATGATGTCACCTGAGATATTTCCAGGCAAGCTGCAATGAGAGCAGCCGTGCTGCTGTAAATACAAAAATCGATCAGGGATCAAGTTATATCTCTATTTGTATGATGACTATATTTGGAGCCGCTGGTGTTGCTTCTAGAGGGTCATTTATTTATTTCTCATTTGATTGGTTCTACACTAAGCTCTGTAGAGTCATCAGAGGCTGGAACTGTTATATCCGTATTGTGACAGTACTCTGAGTCCCAGTTCACTTCAGTATTTTTCTGTTTTTCTTCCATGGTAATAAGTTGGAATAAATGAGTGAGTTCACAGGAATCAGATGCATCCTTGGCTGCCTGTCAGGTGGCGACCAGTCAGTGCATGATTTCTAAGACCATACTGGCGGTGCCACACAGACGACAGACAGACAGGGCAGTGGAGTGTGTGAGAGGATTACCAGCGAACAGCCGATTCTATAATTGTTCAGTGAACATTCAGGGGATTTTGCTGGCAACACACACTCACACACATTAATTCAGCTGCCAGTTTGTGTCACTGTGATCTTCTCAGCATCCATCCATATTTGACACATACAGTGTGTATAGGGATTGCCCTCATCCTACGTTTTCACTGGGACGCAGTAATGTTCGGAGGTACTGTTTGGTAGTAGATGTTTTACCTTGATCGAAACTCCATCACCTACAGCTTCACTTTGACCCTTTCTTTATTGTCGGAAGATGAAACATTTCACAATAAAATTGGATGCTGCTTTACTAAGCATAGAGGGTGACTTTGAGTCTAATACATAATCTTTTTTTTTTGCACTATTACGTCAGATGAGACATATTTTTACACGATTACGACAGTTTTTATATTTGCTGTACACCAAAAAAATTAAACAGATCATTTTTAATATCTTGTTCAAATACAAAACTCTTCATACATTCTATAATATTTGTTGGAATTGCCTTAAAACTGTTCAACACACAAAAAAACTCCATATAGACTACATACAGTAAAATGTTACAAGATAAATAGAGCCACTTAAAAGGCATGTAAGCTGATAACTGTTCATAAAGAGAGAACACAGAAGAAAAACAACTTCAACATAGGCTACAGTAAAAATATGATTGACAGCTGGTCCCACAGAGATGGTGTCTGGTATCAAAGGCTCCGCCTCCAAATGGAAAAATTAGAGAGCAAGACTGGTCATTTTCGGTAATCGTATTTTTAATATAGGTCAGTCTTTGGCCATTACATAGTAGGTGATGAGAATGATGTCATTTCAAATTTACAGGTAACAGAACCAGTCAGCCATATTTAGAGGGTTTTTATTGAGCTGAGCGGACTCCAATCTTAGAAATTAAAGAGAACGTCGAACAACATTTAGCTTTTGGTTCCAGATGGTGACAAAAAAAAGCTCATCATGCCAAAATTTTTATTTTCTTCCTAATTAGGTCATTTTGGATTTATTCAAATACACACAAACTACACAAAATGGGCAGATTGAAGCTAATAGGAAAGAGCATGAGGGCAGCTGAAGTTGAAGCCCTTAAAGAAGGGGTCAATAATGACAACAACCACACAAACATGAAGAAACAAGCTGAACCAATAGGGCAGACTGTGGAAACACTGTCAAAATGGTCATTATGAGCGTATGTGGTGCAAAAATGGGTTTAAAGAGAATAAAACCAATGAACTAACTATTAGCAGTCAACTAATAGGTGATATTTCAATGGGGAAACACCTCAGCATACATGGTCTGTTTAGAGTAAGGTGGGTCCCTTTGGTGACTCACACAGCTGACATCGCATCGCACCTCATTTCACTGATGTCATACCTTCGCGAGGTCACATCATCCGCATCACCGAGATGAATAATCCTGGATGAGTGTGAGTAATGTAAGGGATGCATGAAGATATACTATACGTGAAGCCATCTAACATATGCTGTGCTAAGACGTATGCGTATGACTCTCCTACACATAAACTGACTCCACCATCAGGGAGGCGATGAAATCTGAAGCCGCCATCTCACAACATAACAGATTATGTCCAAAGAATATTTGTGGACACTTAGCCGATACCTCTCCCTCGCCAGTGTACAGATTGAGACCCCATGAAAAGCATGACATCATACCCTCGCCAAGGGTGAACCCTCATGTCCGGCATCTAATGGCCCATTAGAAGCAGATAAAGCTCCTAATGTACCAGCATTAGGAGAAATAAGTCATATATGTGTCATGTATGTGCTTGTTAGGCACATGTTACACACACATGTGACCCCCATAGAGTGCTCTCAGCTCAACATTTCCTGGTCTTAATGCATACAGCATATGTGTATTTGATTATGCGGCTATTGTATTAGCATAGCTCATAAATTAGGAAGAAGCACCTTGGCAATTACTGTAAGTTTTTTTCTTTCTTCCCACCAAATGGCTTTTATCTGATTCTAGTCTGTAAGTTTGGCATTGAGATGTAAAGTTTTCTCAAGACAAGAAGTGTAAGATCTCTACATGTTGGGTAAATATACCATAAATACATTAAAATTGACAGAAAACACAGTGATGACATGAACAAGCAGAGATTAAAGGTTTAGAATCATGTTTTTACTGTAGCTGCAGTAAATTATTACCTCAGTTTATAACAGCAAAACTATAAAAGTAGGTTTCCATTACTCTTGTCTCATTATTAACTACAATATTGATTTAAATCCTTTTGATTAGCATAGATACTTGAAAGTAAGGGTTTGTGCCACACTGAAGAATCCAAAGGTATGGGTTCAAAAAATTAAATTATAAATCACTAAGAATAAATTCAAAATCCAACTGTTACCATCAATAAATGAGCTTATTCTTATCTATTTTTGATACTTAAATATCTTCAGCTGTCTTTATGATAAAAGGTTTGGGGCCTCCCTTTTATGGGTTACAGGACAACAGAGAAAAAAAGAAAAACAAAGTGAAGAAGACCAATTTATCACATACATATTTTAACATTAGACTGGAAAAGTACATCCATGCATCCATAGGTAGGAAACATTTAAACTTAATTCAAATTCAACTCTAGGAATATGATCAACATTTATTATATACACCTACATACCACTTGTTTCTAGAAAATAAAGATACAGGTCTGTTCAGATTGTTTTGCAGATGATATACATTGCGCCTGGACCCAAAGGTTTAAACAGTTTAGAAATTTTCATTGGTCCATTTTAAAGTCCATTTTAGTTTGAAAATGCTCGATTGACAAACCACTGGAGAACATTCCACTCCCTTGTCCTAATGGGGTTCCACAGGGTTCAGTGTTGGGACCCTTCTTGTTTTATTGTATTTGCTGCCCCTGGAGTCCATCCTGAAAGGAGAATGCATGGCATAAACTTTTCATTTTATGATGAATAATAGACTAGATGAAAAAATATATATAGATAAAATATAGATAAAAAATAATAGATCAAAGAAAAAAATCCTTGCACCACTGCTAGCATGCCTTGACATCAAAGCATAAAGTGATGGTATTTGGTGCAAGTTACCTTTGTGAATCCCTTCTTGTTGACTTGGGCTTTTTTTTTTTTTTTTTTTAAAGCCTGTCATCTCAAACTTGGGTTTTAAGATGGACAGTGGTTTAAAATTGCATCTCAAATCAGCTCTTTAGTAAAGTCAAGCTTTTATCATATCAGACAGTCGGCCAAGGTTAAACCTTTTCTTTCACAGCAGCACACTGAAACGTAATCAGGTCTTTGTTACAGTAAATCTTGGCCAGATTTCTGTAACACACTTTATTTAGTGAGCCAGTCCTCAGTCGCGACGCCTTCAGTTGGTTCAAAATGTGCCGCTTCTCCTTTAACTAAAGGCGTGGCTGTATTTTGCATTACATCAGAGGAAGCACACATAACTCCCATCATCCTGGCCTGTCTTCATTGGCTTCCTGTGTATTTTAAGTTCATTTTAAGATTATTTTATTTGTTTTAAGGCTTTTAAATGGCTTGGTCCCTCCCTACCTGCTGCTCCTGGAGGTACTGAGGGTCCAAACTAAGCTAAGAAGGGACAGAGCTTTTTCAGTTACAGTGCTCCAAAAATGTGTCACGGGCCCCCCCCCTCCTCATTAGGCAGTCATCTTCACTGCCTATTTTTAAAACTTGTCTTAAAAAATGTTTTATTCTTTGGCTTTCAACACACCATGAGACTTTGCATGAGTTTTTGTGTTGCCGGTTTGTTTTATTGTTTTGTTTTTATGGTTTTATTTGCTTTAACTAATGTATTTTATTCTATTTGTGGTATTCTTTTAAACTTTAACTAGTTTTATATAATTTTCACTTTCCTTGGTATGTGAAGCACCTTGTGGCAGCCAGGGTTGTTTTAAAGGGCTTTATACTGTAAATAACGTTGAGTTGCGTTCAGTGAGTTGACGAAAAAGAATAAAAAGAAATAAAAGAAACAAAATCTTGGATAAGGTCAAACCATACAAACCAATATGAACGATCCTCGCTGCCAGCCGCATCGCAGCACAGTGAAAAGTTATAAGGCAGGTGAAACTGAAACCAGACCAAATGCAGTTAATGCATTATAATAAAGACAAAAATTTTAAAACTAAGCACATTTTCTCTGAAATTCAGTTAGTTGTAATTCGTTTTGTAAACTTTTATCACAATTTCAGTTATCTTTCGGTTCTATTTAAAATACAGTTTTTATTCTTATTTCAGTCGCCATTTTGTTTGTTTTTGTTAATGCTAATAACCCTGCCTTGACCACAGTCTAAATCTAAGCAGTGCTCTATTTGGATGATTAAGAAGCATATTTGTGACAAATGGAACCTGAACTAACTTAAATTTCAAAGACCTTGAAACACATTTTTTTTAGATTTTAGTTTTAGAGAAATGATAGAGCAAAAGTCTTTTGCATTTTTAATCAGCTTGAAGAGCATAAATAGCAAGTCCAGAATCAATTTTGTTTTGTTGTTAGAGTTGCATCAGCACAGTGCAGCTTGAAGCACCTTCATTAACTCTGGAAGAATAATTAAGGGAATATAAAAATTAGAGGCAACAAAATTCTAAACATGGAATTAAAACTTGAGGTTTTCTTATAAAACAAAGCCTCTTATTTACAGATCAACATATGAGAAATTAATTAACTGATGGAGTTTTCCTTTAAGTAAAACACACCAATTAAAGAAAAGTCAAAGTGCAGTAAATTATACAGTAAAAACATTACAAATGATGCAGCTGCACAAAGCTGCAGATCTGATAATAATAATGATGTAACCAGGGGGATCATCTTTTCCTTCCGTTTATCAGCAAATGGTCTTTACGGGACCACTTCAACACCCAAGATCGGGTTTCTGTTCGTGTGTGTATTTTTTGTGAGTGGGAGGGGCAAAAGAGTGTGTCTGAGAGCTGGTCAGCTTGCCAACCCTAATAATGACAGGTTAACAGAGGCGGCATGGAAATAATATCTGTAAAAGATTTGAATTCAGCTCAGTTGACAGACACACTAGAACTGTTTACTGGCTGTGCGACCTTTCATATCCTCCCGCACACATGTGCACACTACGAATGATGGGGAGGCAATATGTTCCAGAGCTGCAAACTCATTGTGCAGGAGAGTGCACACACGCGGTGAACCGTAAGCATGTGAGAGAGTGTGTCACACCGTGCAGGTTAACTCTGCAAAGTGCAGAGCAATTTTCTCTCTGTCACCTCATGCTGTGAGAACGACAACACATTAACTGTTAAACAAGACACCTTAGACCTTAGGGTGGGAGGAGAGAGCGGAAAAAATAAAAGGTAGCTACCACGGAGAAGGGGAAAAAGCAGTTTTTAGATTGTGGAGAGAACAGAGGGGGCAGTTTTCAAGGTGGAGGCAGGATGAGACAATGGAACTGATGGAGAAAAGGGTAAAGGGATCAGAGAGGCATTTACCAAAATTAAAAAAATAGCCATTTAAAGGACAAAACAGTTAAAAGAATTGTTATTAAAATCTTTGGATTTGGTTATTTTTTCATTGGAGTTTCAAAAGGAGAACAAATGATTGGCTCTTTCTTAGCTCTTAAAGAAATCAGTAAAAATACTGAAGAGCATTAACTTATCAAATAGCATTTTAAAGGAGGATCTCTAAATTCTTATTTTTGAATTTTTCAGATGAGCCTTAAAAGAACTTCTTGTGGCTAAATTGTTATAAGATCTGATTTTAAATACCTGTCACTCTGCTGAAATGCCTAAAAGCTCTCAAGGTTGACAGGCTAATGGCTCTTTTAGAAAGAGTAAAGTGCAATTTGTTTATCATGAAGAGGGTGTTAAAAATGGGTGCTGGTTTATGAAAATGGCACATGCATAAAAAAAGGAGAAAAAAAGAAAACTCAACAACAATGTAAAAGAAGAAATATTTTAACATTAGCCATCTGTTTTTCTCAGGAGGTGATTTTGAACTTGAGCAGCGGATCTGGTTGAGGCGCTCTATGGGTTTGCCTCATAACAAACCAGGTAGCTACATACCCTCAAACATACAGAAAGACGTTTTAAGCTGGTGCCATGCTTATGTGTTCCCTCTTCCTGCAGGGAGATCATCCTGAAAAGAGCAGCGGACATCGCCCGGCAGCTCTCTACAGCTGCCCACGCAAACACACACACCCAGCTGTCGGCTCAGCGCACAGGCATGATGGGAGTGAATTGGATTCCGCAGGGGCAGCTTCATACATGTCAACGCCACAGAACCCTCACAGTCAATCAAGGTCAATTTTACTTTTTATTATAAAGCTGAAAGTAATAACTACATCAAACATACAAATACTCATACAAGGTATTACTGTCAAATAATGTTCTCATACCATTAGTTGACTTTCTTAGACAGACAACTTTTTAATACACTGGAAATATTTTAAGCAACTGTTAACAACTGCTCAACTCAAATTATGGATGAAAACAAACCAGTCAAGTGACCACACTCAAATTTCCAATATTTCCTTGTGATGCTTATATTGTATATTATACATTCTTTTTATGTATTTGCCTGCTCAGGGACTAATGATGAAACAGTTTTGTAGCTATAATCCGCATATTTACCTTTTGTTTTATACCGATGTTCATTAATGTGCTTTGTCCCTATTCAAAATGAATAAATAAATAAATACCTAGGAATTATATGAATCTAATTTAAATGAGTCAAAACTAGCTGTTTAATTTCAACTTTCAAGAGGATTTTAGGATGACTTAAAGGAAAAGTCCGGCAGCATGAATGACCAATAATGGATCATCATTTATACCTAAAACTAATAATATACGCTCACGGGTGATTAATGAATTTACAAGACCAATAAAAAAATATATATATATATATTTTTCAATGTATCACTGAGAGTGAGAGCATCCATTTTTGCCCAAATATAGTAACACCTCCTCCTGACATCTTTCCGCAATGACGCCACGGCGCGTAGTACGAAGCCATTATTCTTCCTCTAGCTTTTACAGCAAAATCAATGGGAACTACTAGAACATATCTGCAATCAACAACAACAATTATTGAAGATTTCCAGAGACTTCACCATTGAAATTCACCAGAGCTATAGTTAAATTCGACAACGTCACACGCAGTAACGGCAGTTGGATGTTAGAATACATTGGTTAAAAAGTGAAAAACATTAGTTATTTCACCTTTCTGATTCATGATCCTCCACGACGGTTCATTGTTGATTGCCAACTTGAAGAGAGAGGATTTGCTAATTCTAAACTTCTGGCCAGAGAAAAACATGTAATAGGTAGCAAACATTAAGGAGAATTTTCCAAGATATCTTGGATAATAGGGCTTTGTAACAAACACCAGGTACAGCATTGGCCTGCTCAACAGCCAATACCGCGACCATGACGCCACAAGTCAAGTTGGTGGCAGTAGTGTTCTTTTGACAAACATGGATGCCTCCAGTAAAGCACATTAAAATGAAAATTACTCTGAATTAAAATCACTTATAATTTATTGAACAGTATGTAATAATTTTATATTTAAAGTACTTTTGAAGTTTAAATTCTGAATATGAAAGGACTTTTTCCTATAAAGAGAAAAAAGCTTTTGTTTGATTTTGGTCCCCCTTTTGCCCTCCCATTACATTGACTGTCTCACACAGTTGTTCGCACTGTATTCCTTACCGCAGGGTTTAACCGGGAGCAGCAGTAGTGTGTCGCCTCATGGTTACGCTACCCAGCTCTCTTCACGCTTCTCAGCATATATCAGCTACACCCCACAATAAAGTACCCATGAATGGCTTACGCTTAACAACGGTGGCATGAGCAAACCTGGGAGGTTCCGCCAACTTTCCCTCAACGCCCTGCAGCCAACTCCGCCTTTATGCTAAATAGTGCAAACATGCATTGTCATCATAACAACATATGAAATTTGAGCATTTAGTCTGACATAAAACTGCCATGTTCCAACACAAACACTAAAAGAGCTGCCATTAGATTTAATGCTGCAAAGTTCGGCAATCACTACTTAGGAGAGCTTCCACTGAGAAGAACTGGTGGAGTTAACGGGTTTTCCAATGCCAGACTTTGTCACTGATGATGAGAACTGTAGAAAAATAATAATAAATAAATAATAATTTTATAGAAAAGAAATGTGCAGACATGTAAAGATGAATGTTAAAATATTGGCAAAATGTTTGGATCAAACTATTGTTTTATTGAAGCATGTCGTTGATAAATAAAATTGACAATCTGTTTGGAAGGCCCTAACGAGGTTTGGGAGTGATGTTTAAAAAAAAATGACAGACTGTAAGAGAAAAAATCACATCAATAAAAATTAAGTCATGTGTAGAAAAGTCTCAGTTTACTGAGAAAATCATTTAAAATCTTTCTCTTTCTTGTTCTTGCTGATCCCAGCCATCCCAGTTGTTCCATCCAGTCCCACCATGGCCTCCCTCCACCTCTCTACCTCCCTCCAACTGTTCCTCTCTTCTGAGTTCTCCTTCAGCCGCCAACATGGTGTCAGCGCCGTTAAACAAAGTCTGCCTTTGCACCGGTCAGGCCGTCCTTTCCTCCTCCCGCAGCACTAGTGCTGCCAACGTGAAACGGACTTCAAGGTAACTGACTAGGCTGATCTATCTGTAGCATTCAGACAGCAGAGGACTTTTAGTTTGAGAATTTTCTGCAGAAAAAATATTTTTGTGTTTTCTTACAACTTTCTTTGGATTTACATGTACCTAAAAGTATTAAGATGCCTGTTATTTTCTTAAATCACTCTCACAAACAAATACTGAAAAACGTTATCTTGTATGTCTCACAAAATCAGAATATGACAAACTCTTACTTAAGGAATTCAATTTAATACTTATTGTTTTAAGATCTAGCTCAACTTCGAGGTGTTTAATTCAAAACCAGTGCTTAATGCTGGTGCTAGCATCAGTCCCAGGTTAAGTTCTCTCTAAAGAATAAGTAATACGCTCATTTCTTACCTTCACCCCCATGCTGAACAAAACTCTGGAGTACTTTTTGATATCTCAACGCATCTGGTGTTAACGCCCAAATAATGGAGGTCTATATACCGAAAGGTCTGATAGTCCACAAAAACGTCAATATGCCTCCATACTGCTCGCCCAATGCAATCCAAGTGTCCTGAGTGGGGTACATAGAATTTACCAAACGTTTAGAACGCTGTTTCAAACAGATTTCCTAATAGCTACTCTACGCGCCTCACGCATTCTATCACGTGAAGCCGTGCGCAGACCAAAACCGAAGAAAGTGCGCATTCAGCGCCTGCTCTGCCGCATAATGCAAGCTGCAGAAGAAGAAATGTGCTGCTTACCTGTGCAAAGAAAAGAAACAACAAAAAGAAAAATGTCTTCAGTGTTGAGGAATATACGAGTTCTTTCGTCGAAGCACGCGCTGGTTTGGTCTGCCGTCTTCCGTAGCGTCGTGAGCGGCTTATTAGGGAAAATCCTGTATACACCACTGCTTATGCTCTAAAAAACATTCTAAATGACTTCGCTTCCAGTAAATTCTGGACTACCCACTCAGGACACTTGGAATACATTGGACGGCAGTATGGAGGGAATATTGACACGCTTTTGTGGAATTTTATGGACCTTTCTGCCTCGGCCATAGACCTCCATTATTTGAATGTCAGCAGACAGCAAGAAGCCTCCCCAGATCTCCTTCCGCAGATGCATTTGAGATATCAAAAAAGTGGCCAAAAAGTAAAATGAAGGCTAATCATGTTTGGGTGTACTATTCCTTTAACTGTGGTTTTAGCCTGAAACTTCAGTTGACCAGAGCAAGGAACAGTTTTGATCAGTAATGCAAAAACAGGTCATCAGGAATAGATATTTGCAAGTCATATTTAAAACTTTCTTGGTGTAGAAATTAGATTTTTAATGCTGACAAATGAAAAGAACAACAATTAACCGTGATGAATGATTAAAACGAAAGTGCATCAGAATATACGATGACCGGCTTCTGACCTTCAATTTATAATATCAGAGCGATATCATAAATTACGATTAATTCTATGAGTAAGGCAATCGGCGACAAGCCGATGAGTGTACAACAAAATATTTCCTCGAAATGCTGAACAACCATATTATCTATCATTCTTAAATACCGGCAGTCTTAACCCTTTTAAAGCCCAATCCAAGAATAAAACAAAACAGAAAAATAACTATTTTTTTTTTGGTTTGAAGTCCTTATTTGGCCTTCTAACAAAAATATGTAAAAAGAAAAACAGAAATACATTTTTGATATTAATAATTTATTACTATGCTTATAAGTCAAGATTATTTTTTTGTGTAGTCTTCGCCCTCTGTTACGGGTATATCTGATTGTGTACAATAGATTTCCTCGCTTACCATTAAATTATGCAAAAGGTGTGTCAGACGCGAAAACCATTTCAGAAACTGTATGTAATAAATATGATACATTTAAGAATACAGGTTAATCAGCAGGTAATTTTGCTGAAAAGTCTTGTCTGATTTAAGTTAAGGAGGTTAAGCTTATCTATTTTACAAAGCTAGAGTGGGAATATTATTTAGAGTGTTAAACAAAATAAAAGAGGAGGAACAAAAAAAATAACTGGATGAGAAGTTTATAATGATATAATTATGGGAATAATGATGCTGCCGTACATGTAGCTCTGATTGACTTCAGGTCGTTGAAATCAAAACTATCCCTACAGTTAACTGGCTGTGCATTAGCACTGTTTACTGTAGCACTTAAAAAAACTTTAAAAAAAAAAAGCCCAATCTCAGGGAAAATTAAACAGCAAAATCATAATCATTAAACATAATGAAAGCTGCAAAAATAAACTATTTACTGGCTTGGCTTTCGAGGTTTTCTATTTTATGAAAATGAGTTACTACAACAGTATAAAAAGATATGTTACAAAAACATTAACACTTTATCACTGGGATAAAGAGTTATCTGATTGTAATGCAAATAGTTATTAGAATAGTTACATTGAAAAATACAATTTAATTTGGGTGTAAAATGGTTTTTAGATCTAAGGTTTTAATTGAGAGGTAGATAGAAGCATGACTGCTTTAAAACAAAATGCTTCCCAATATAGTGAGTTTTAATTCGCCCCTAGTTTTAGATATTTGATTAGAGGGGAAAGTAAAGAGCTTTTCCAGGAAACCTCAACAGTTCAACAAACAGGATTAATTCGAGTGTTTTCTCTTAAAAATGTGAACTCTTTGGATCAGTATCTCACAAACAGCACACAGAGTACATGTGCTGCAAAGGCCTGATATATTCCCCCACGTTCATCATGGGATTTATTCTACTACAATGATATTAAGGCATCATCTGGAATCCACATTTGTTTCCCCAGGCTGTTTTTTTTTTTTAGTTTTTTCCAGCCATGTCAGCTGAGATTCATTTTGGCATGTTCAGATTGTATCCAGATTATTTAAAATAAGACTGAACAGCAGAAAGCCCCACTTTACTGGTTGTTATGCAACGTACATAACATCCAAATCAGGTGAACAGTGATGTTTAGCAGATCCAATGCCAAACCCCCCTACCAAGACAGGAAAAACAGTCTGTTGACAGATGTTAAGATAAGTTATCTTCTGTCACTCTGGATGAGTCTTCTCTACCTTTTATGGTTATTGTAACATGCTTCTGCTCATTTGTTGTGTGAACAATTTCATGTATTTTTGTGACATTTTTATGCCTGGATTATAATGTTTTCCCCCAACTAACGTTTCATCAGTTTTTTCACTGACCTGTTTATCTTTCTCTCACCATTCCTTCATTCTTCCATCTCTGCCTTTTCTACCAGATCAAACATTTGTGGATCCCCTAGCAAGTACCATCAGCCGCTCTCTACAAGCGCCCGGGCCTACCTGAAGTATGTTCCTTAGCTCCCTCTTTTTCTGGCATCACCTCTGAACTTTGTGCATCTAACAACCAACCAATCATACACAAAGAGCTTCATTTAAAATTGAATGAAAAATTGACATTCACCTCTTAATGTCATAGACCACCAACCCATGTAAAGGAAACAGCAGGAGGTGTGCTGGTCAGAGGAGATCACATTTCAATGTTTTGACCTACAAGCATTCTTATGTGTGGAACAATCTAACTTTTGAACATGTTAGCAACATAGTAGTGGAAGCATCATAATGCGGGGATACAGCAAAGACTCTAACCCCGCCCAAAAATAAAAAATAACATTAGAGACATGCTTCTATATTTCATTTTGACACCCCACATTCATCATTATTACTTTCACATTCCCAAACAATTATTAAATGGGAAACCCCCTACTCTCCACTTTCTGAAATACATAAACAACCACATATTAAGATATCAATTAAAATTTTTTATTAATCGGTAAAGTCCCTGTCACACCTTGACAATTAATGCCTGACGTCCCAGAATCTTCTAAAACGCTGCCATACGCTGAACTTTCTATGTATTTTTTCAATTTTGGGCGTATGCATAGAGTATTTATAAAAAGTCCAGAACTTATGTCCAACGACAGCCTAATGTATGCATAACACATGGCAGAGTAATGCCCATGAAATGATGCACAAGCCAGTGTCCTGAGGGGGATAAAAAGATTTATTTGATCACAGTATTAACCCTAGCTGCTCTCTTTACTGCCCACCAAAAAAAAGAATAAATAAATAAATAAAAAAGTGAAAAGAAAGAAAGAAAGAAAGAAGGTTTGCAGTCGCAGCAGATTCAAGCAAAGGTCATGTCTGCATAGGAAGTTTGTTGGTCGGGCCGCGGAACGCAGGGAGTGATCCATCACACTCACCTCCAGTGGTGTCATGTTCACACATTTGTTACTTAAGTAGAAGTATAGATACTGCAGTTTAAAAAACAGTTGAAGTATCAACTTGACCTCTTTACTCAAGTAAAAGTGAAAAGTATGTGCTCCAAAACTACTTAAAGTATAAAAGTATAAAGTAACCTTTAAAAAAAACAGCCAGATGCCACTATATGAATTAAAAGCTAAATTTTTCGATTATTTTCTTTTTTAATTGTCTTGATGCCAAAAAGAGCCCAACAGACTTTACTTTCACAAGTGGAGCAGTAGGGCCATTGCCATATTGTTTCATGCATATAAATTGCTTTATTATAATTATGCAGGGAGTTTTACAGATTATATGGACACTGCAATGTAAATGGAACAGAAGAGGAAAAACAGAAGAAGAAAAAAAAGAGAAAAGATGAAAGAAAGAGGAGATAGAAAGGAGACAATTATAAAACATTTTCAGTCTGCTTCATCACCTGCAACGAGATGTAAAAAGAACAGCTCAACCAAAAGACATGGTACGAGACATACAAAAAAGTAACACCTTGAAACTATCGCTGAAGTAATATTATTTAATCTGACATGTACTGTACATGTACAGAATATGGGCTCTCTGTATGGAAGGGAATCTCTGAGTACCTGGAACCAAGTACCTGTAATTGTTTGTGAGAGTGCACTTGTGCATGTAAAGTTTATCCAAAGAAAAAAATGCTTTATTTTCAAAAAATTCTTTGAGATAGGGCCAAGGATGAGTGAGGTCTTGTTGGTCTCCGTCTCCATCTCCTGATACGCTCTCGCCAGTGTCCGACCTTTCAGACATTTCAAAATCATTTTCTGAATCCATCATTGTAGCATGGCATAGACAATTCACGTTTGCAGTTTGAAGAACACCTGCTTGCTTCTGATGATTTCCTTTAGCTAACCAATGAGTGTTTGCGTTATATAACTCATCCAATTCCTCTAGTTTTCACTAGATGCGGTGGCACCAATGATCTGCATTGGATGACATGAAATATTTATAAACATTAAACCGAAGCCAAGAGTAATGAGTAATGTTTGTTTTAAAAATGTAAGGAATAGAAAGTACAGATACTTGTGTGAAAATGTAATGAGTAGAAGTCAGAAGTAGGAAGAAAAATACAGATACCTAAAAATTGCACTTAAGTACAGTAACGAAGTATTTGTACTTCGATACTTGACACCTCTGCTCACCTTCTCGCTTACCCTATGATGAGGATGAAGTTTGAAGGAGAACTGAAGGTTTCCTTCTGTGAACCCCCTTTTATACCAAAACGCTGCCAATATGCCATCATACAGTAGCAGTAAGTTAGAAACATGTTCAGCGGTCGTCTGGAAAACATCAGATACATTGATATGAGTTGGAGATAAGTAGTTGTTAAGTTACACATAAGTTATGCACAAGTTACTCATAGGTTTTGGATAAGCTGGACACCCCCCCTTATGAGTAACTTACACTTTAAAGTACGTCAACGATTAAATAACTTACTTGTAGCTTATGCCCTACGTATGGCATATGCTGAAAAATCTTAAGCATGCTCAATATTTCCCGACATAATTGAAAAATATCGCCGTGTGCCAGCGTGTTTCAGCGTACTTCAGCGTGCTCATAACTTATAAAAAACGGATCCTTACCTTATTCAATGTACGTCAATGTTTTTGCCAGGTTTTTTGTACGTCAGGCATACGCTGGCTAAATCGTCAAGGTGTGATAGGGTCTTACCAATATGTTAAATGATGCATAACATTAAAATCTGACACAGATTTGAATGCAGATAGATTATCAATTGTTGGGTTTTATAATTTCCTCCATCCTTAATCTGTCTCATAATCTCCTCCACCTTTCTTCTCAGCTCACTTTACACATGTAACCATCTGCCTCATAACTCCTCCCTCTCCTCTCACTGGCCGGGGAGATAGAGAGGCAGGAAGTTGGTTATTTACAAAGACAGTAACAGACATTTGGCACAGGGAATTTATTTCTCAACATGGCTGACTTTGTTTAGCTGTGCGTGTGAAGCGAGCATGTATGGGGGTGTGGGAACTCAAAGCCAAGCCTCAAAGCACATCGGGGGAAAAAAAGAAATGCACCCACTTACTGCAGCACACAGGACTTCTTTCGCTGTCGCACTCTGGGTGATCTCACACGTTCAGCTCACAGAGAAGACAGCTGTTCCACAGTCTCCACAGTTTGTTTGTCAGTGTACCTGCCTCACTCAGATGACTTCAAGAGTAACTCGACACTTAGTGAAGACGTTTAGCTGAGTTTTTCCCCGGTAGTGCTGAACTTGTGTTTCTTATGCTTTTTGATTTTTGCATGATCATTTAAAATATTAGGAGGGATATTAAAGTCTGACATTAAAGATGGAAACTATGACAGGTCAAAAAAAGGTAGAAGAATATTTGTTCCCTCATTTTAGGAAACCATGATTTTGGTTCTGAAATAACAAATAGATTGTTGTTATGGCTGAGCAACATTGGAAAGTTTTATGTTTCCTAATTCATTGTTTCTGACAACTAAACAAACTTCACCACATCATCCAGTTTTGATCCCTTCGGGTCACTTGCCAGGATTTTTTAGTGCTTTTTAATGAATTTTATATTCATATAATTTGACAATTTGATTCAAATTTGGCCTGTTTGTGTACTTCAGCGGGATTTTGTTTGTTGTAACATGCCTTTTTGAATAAAATCTACATTACTATTACTACTTTTACATTTTTAAAAATCTTTTTAGGATACTTTCTAAGCTAAAACAGTGAGTAATTACGTACATATACAGAAATGTGAAACTGTACGGAGCCCCTAAAGGGACATGCAGGTCAAAAAAAGAAATTTTGTGAGATCCCGCAATAGTTTTGTGAGATCTTGCAAAAGTATTGTGGGATCTTGTAAAAATATTGCGAGATCTCACAAAAGTATTGCGGGATCTCTCAAAATTTCTTTTTTTCCCCTCCATGTCCCTTTAGGGGCTCCGTAAAACTGTATATCGACACTATATTTATTTGGCAATTTTCTGTAGTTCTTTTTTTGTGACCGAGGACACAGGTGGAGCATAGCTGGAAGATAACTCACAGGGTTTATTGAAAAGAAGGGGGAAAAAATCAAACTACTGTGTCCTTATTAGGAGGATTTTCATCAGTAGTTCCAGTTTTAAATAAAATGGCACCATTGTTTTTCCTTGTTGTCTGCCTGGCCTTTTAAAAACTAACCCCGTATGTTTGTTTTGTTTGTTTTTTATGTTAGCTCTATTTCTTTCTTGCTTTCTTTATTTGTTTACATAAAATGTGTGCCTCTGGAGGCTGAAAGTTTGCTTCTTTGCCAGCTTTAGAAAAGTATCCTCCTGGCTGCTTCTATGTCTACTTCCCTTATTAGCTGGGTTATAGGTTTAGCTAGACGTCTCTGTTTTAGTCCATTTCTAATTCTAATTTATAGCTTGATATACTGGTTTATAACCCAACCCCACTTTAAACCTTTTTAACACATTATCTCTGGTCTTCATGATGCTGTTCAATCACCGAGGTTCTCTAACAATCCTCTGACGCTGTCACAGAACAGATGGGTTTATAATCATCTTCTATTAAATGCAAGTGGACTCTAGTCACTGATTAGGTGACTTCTGAAGGCTTCTGGTTTCACTGGATTTTATTAAGGGGTCTCAAAGTAAAGTGGGCTGATTATCAGAAGCGTCAAGTAACAAAGTACGAATACTTTGTTACCTTACTTAAATAGAATTTTTAGCTATCTATACTTTACTGAAGTTATTATTTTTAGAAAGACAATTACCTCTACTACTTTGCAATTATCTCTACTTTCTGCTCCTCATATTTTTTTTAAAGAATTGTTAGTTTTGTTTCATTTAAGCTCATTAACTATGGCCTGTTGGTATTAAAAAATGAATAAACATCAAAATAATTTGTTTCATCCAATCAATTTCTTTGTGGATGGACTCTGTACTGCACATATTTATTGCTCCCCACAAACCAAAATAAATTGTTTCTTAAGATGATGCAAAGTTAGAATTGACTCTCTTACCATTAGTTATAAAACTAAGAAAATTAAGTATAAGGAAGTTATAATCCAGAATTATAGAAAAATGTGTCCTTAAGATTTTTCCTGCATTAATTTTACTTTCATACTTTAAGTAGTTTTAAAATTTGTACTTTTACACTTTTACTTGAGTAAGTTAGGTTGATACTCTAACTTCTACAAAAGTGTTTTTTTTAAATAGTAGGATTTATACTTCTACTTAAGTTATAAAAATTAATACTTTTGACACCTCAGCTGATTACAAATGCATGCGATACTTTTCAGTGTGCCTAATTTCAAATATTACAAATTTCTCTGATTTTACACACTGCTATTGTATAACAGTACATGAAACATATTTATTTTTTATTTAAAGCCCATGAAGATTAATACTCGCAAACATGACAGTATGTCATTCTAGGCTGAAGTCTGTTCTCACACAACACCCATCTCCAGGCTTTAAGGACAACACACGCTATGATGCAGTATGTCAGGCAGACATTCAAACATGCAGTTAAATAAGGGCGGCTGCACATGATTAAATGTGTATCTGTTTGTGAAAAGCAGTTCTCATTGTACATGCATCCGTCATTGATTTCGCTGATTTATTTTCCTATTGATGTTGTCATAATGTCCCTTCAGTCACACAGCTGCACAGATGGGAAAAGATGCCGATGTTAGCTTGGATAATTGAAGCTTTTTCTCTGTGCAGATAAAATATTTGGCTGCCTTTTAAAAAAAATCCTGTTTTTTTTTTCTCCCCCCTCAACTCTTTCTCTTTCTTTCTTTCTTTCTTTCTTTCTTTCTTTCTTTCTTTCTTTCT
>JAGKQL010001390.1:0-39215 GCA_018398635.1 Cyprinodon brontotheroides
GCTGATAGGATGCAAGGAACTGTGCTAGCTAGATATGTAAGAACCAAGCTGGGCATGGTTAACTGATCCAAGCTTGGTAGGGCTAGTGTAAATGGGGCAGTAGAAACACTTACCCAGGAATACTTTCTATGGTAGAGAGGGTAATGGCAGATTAGAACTATTGGCTTTCTTTAATTTAAAGCACACTCTCAGTTGGTTATTAGATCATGAGAGAACATGGTTGCACTAAAAGCTTAACTAATGTTGAGGAAAGAAGCAAAACCAAAAAACTGGGTCAACTATCGTAGCTATAGAATAAAGTTGACAATAGCAGCAACCCAGCCTCCCTAGTTGATGTTGTCACAGCTAGAAAGAGCACTAGGCCAGATTTAGTCACTGTTAGGAGAAAAAAGCAAAGGAAACATAAAGTTAAAAGTTTAAGTGACAATGAAAACATTAAAAATAGCTGTAGAATGTAGCAGAATGAGGGAAAGAGGTCCTTATGTCCACCAGCAGCCTAAGCCTATTACTGTATAACTACAGTATAGAGATAGGTCAGGATAACCTGAAGCACTATACTGTAAGCTTATCAAAAAGGACAGTTTTAAGCCAAGCCTTAGTAGTAGACAGGATGTATGCCTGAAAAACTAAATTACTAGTACTATTGTACTTTTAGAAATTCTAGGAACCAATAGTAAATTTGCAGAGTGAACATAACATCTGATAAGAACATAAGGAACAATCAGATCTCTGTTATAAGATGGAGCCTCAGAATTTTTTTTTTTTTTTTTTAAATGTGTTAAAAGGATCCTTTAAAATTCCATTCCGGATTGAAATTTTGTTTCAGTGTTGAGCTCTGAAACCGAACTAAAACTTTCCTGGGGATAATGGTGTAAATGTTCACTCATTTGATCAGCAACTATTTTCTCAGGTGTTTTAAATAAGAAAGGAAGATTAGATATGGGTTTATAATTTATCAAGTCTTCTTGACGCAGATAAAGTTTCATAAGTAAAGGTCTAGTAATAGCTGCCTTAAGAGCCTGATCACTGCAGAGTAAATTCTAAATGCCTTTCCTATCTTTTCTTTTAAGATAAGGAATTCAAAATTGTTTTAAATCTTTATTTGCAAAATTTTAAAAACATACAACAATTGAAATCTACTGAATATACATGATACAAATTCAAATATAAAATACTGAATTTAGTCATCCTAATTTTTTTGTCTTTATTTTAAATATCATGTTAAATGTTAATACTGTATATAATACTCCACATTTTATAGACTTATCAGCTAAGTTAAGTGGAACGAGTCAACATAACTTGCTTAAGTAACTTAAATGTGACATTTTTTAGGGTGTATTGTATTTCTGTGCTGTCAACAACTGGATCCCTTAACCCCTTATAAAGATCTGTTCAAAGGCTGCAAAAGGCTGTTATTGAGATTACACTGCATTACAAGATTTTTATTTTTCTCTGTTACCATCCTCCACCGTGCACGTTGGTAACTTTGGGTTGTTTTCCAGCGGTGTTTATCCCAGCTCAATGTAGTAACTAATTTTTTGCTCCTAGATTCTCTTAATCTTTCCTAATATATATTTCTTTCTTAACCAGATTCAATTTTCGATTCAGTTTATTTATATAGCGCCAATTAACAACATCATCTCAAGGCACTTTACAGTTCACCAGATCATACAGTCAATTTGATTCAAAGTTTTCTATCTAAGGAAAACCAGTTGATTGTATCGACTCATTGACTCAAGGGCAAGATGAATCTAGTCTATGGTAATAGATTTTTTGTTTATGTGTACGATGTTGTTTCGGCAACAATAGATTATTCACTTTTACATTTTTAAACAAGGGCTTAATTTGTTGTTGGGAGCATTGCACATTAATAAAATGTTTAAACCCCTACCTTGAATTTCAAAATAGATCCCTTATATTACACTGTGTCATGTTGGGACCATGAGATCAACCAGACTTTAGAGATATTGCAGAAATACCGAAAGAGCTATAAGAAGGATTTGTATCTGAGAGACTGATTTCGTGGATTTTATAACAATGGCCATTATTGTAAGATAGTGTTTTTTAAATGGAAACAATTTGCTTTGTTTTGCAACTATTTATTTTAAAAGTAAATAAGACTAAACTCTCGTTGATTTATATTTTGTTGTTTTTCCTCCAGGAGCAGCTCCCTGCATTAAAGCCATCAGTCCCAGCGAGGGGTGGACTACAGGGGGCGCTACAGTCATCATCATAGGAGACAACTTCTTTGACGGCCTTCAAGTTATCTTCGGTACCATGCTGGTTTGGAGTGAGGTCAGTTCATCAGGGTGTCTCTTTAGCCCTTTAGCTCTGGGCTCCAGTCATCGGATTGTTGGAAGAAATTTAATGTGAAAACATATTTTTCCTCCGTGCTCTAGATCTTAACTGCAAGTGATTGAGATTGTGTGCTTGTTTAAGTTCCTCTAAATAATGTTTACCTCCCTAATGACTCCCTACCAGGCAGAGACCACCGCCCCTTTCTACCTTCCTCACCCCCTCTCCATTTTTATTCCATAGCACTGATCCAATCAGCACACATTGATAGCCATCGGCTGAATTCTCACACACACACAAGCGCACACGCACTCTGAACCACACACGTACACACAGACCTCACTATCGCAGTTTTCTCTACTCCTCTACAAAATGTTTATTTGTCTTCTGACTCCACTCACGGTGTGCGCCGAGTGACTGTGGCTGCCATCCAACAACAACAGTGTCTCTGTATGGTTATGTGTGCGTACATACAGACATACAGGGATGGGTGTGTGTGCACATGTGTGTCTATTAAAGGTTGAGGGGTTTGTTTACAGTGTTGAGAGCGGCACTTACACACACTAACATGTGTACAGAGTCTCAGTTTAAAATGACTCAGCTCTCTGAATGTTCCTCAGGCAATTTTCAGAGGGAGTTTTACGCAGCCAAATGTTTCATTTGCACTAAACCTGTTTATTGATTCCAAGGCAGGAAAACGCAGTTGGACTACATCAGTGTGTGGAACACAATTACACATTTACCATTTTTTTATTAACTGCACGTGTTTCCTCGTTGTGTAATTCGCACAGAGTTTACAACTGCTCTGGATTTTTCTGTTTCCTTTTTTAAACAGAAAATTTGCTATCCAAATGTTGTCACACAGACCAAAAAGTTAAAAGTACTCCCAGGCCACTACCGTTACATTTGGTTTTGAACTCAAACTATGGAGCTGGTCTTAAAATATATTTAGTTTCTACTATCCTCCCCAAAAACATTATATAAACTATTGTCAATGAATAGATAAAAGGTCTGAATTATGTAGAAAATTAATGTCTGTATATTATTCTTGATGTAAAACATGTAAACAGTGTCAGACTGCAAGGCAATTAACTGCAAGGAATATATGGGTTGATGGCTTTCTAATTTCTTAATAATTTCCATATGTTCTTCCTGATAGTGTTTCCATAGTTCTTTTCAAGTCTTAAGAATTATTTTGCACCAGGCGCGATCGGCAGACATTTATGTTGTTGTACACTGTCTTCATCTGCTGGCAGTAGCTACTTATTGACGCATCAAAAAATGTTCCAGCTTTGCCAGCCTCTGGTCCCGCCTTATTCAGCATCAAAGTTTATCTTGTTTTCAGAGTGCTACTCATGTCCTTTCCCTCTTAGTAATTAATACTTTTTTGCACTTTTTCACATTTGATGTTGTGTTTTCCTCCTCTTTCTACACCTCTATTAGGAAATTATTTTCTTGTTTATTCGTTGCGTGTATATAAAATATCTTACCTCCAGTAGAAGGTGTTATGGTAAATATCAAAATGTTTAAGTTTAGAAAAAATGGACGAAAAACAAAGTTTTAATTAAACATAGAATAATTGTTCCCACCACAGCTCTCTCTAGCTTTAAAAAGTTTAGATTTATATTGTTAAGCCTGATAGTTCTTCTTTAGCCTTTTAATTGCCACTTGATGTTTTTTTTCCATTTGAACAGTAACTATGGATGACTGTTTTAATGGTTTAGTCTATAAATCTCTGAATGGCTTAGCACCTAAATACATCACAGACTTGCTATCAGTGTATCAACCCTCCAGACCACTCAGGTCTTCTGGCTCCAGCCTGCTCTGCATACCTAGAACCAGAACTAAACATGGAGAAGCAGAGTTTAGTTCCTATGCTCCACTTACCTGGAACAAACTTCCAGAAAACTGTAAAAGTGCCTAAAGCCAGAGTTCCTTTAAATCAAGACTAAAAACACATTTGTTTAGGATTGCCTTCGACTGTTCTAGTTAAAAAGTTCAACTGAAACATCATTTGTTAACTTTTTTTTTCTTTAGTCCAACTGTTTTGAATGTTCTTTTTTGTTTCTGCATTTTTTTTATGTATTTATTTTTTCCTACTTGCTTTGATTCTGTTTTATTTTCCTATATTTTAATCATGTAAAGCACTTTGCATTGTCTTTGTACTGAATTGTGCTATACAGATAAATTTGCCTTGCCTTGTTTTACTTTTTGATCAGCTGCTGTTTAGTCAACATCGCTGTTTGCTAGCAGTTCTGATTTGCAGCTGTGGCCTACCATATTTAGGCTGAAAGTCAGTTGCATGTATTATCATTATTGTAATCTGTAGATAGAGTTTATTTCACATGGTGTTTTTGTCCCCTGAGAAACAAATCTGTTTCTGATCAACACTTAATCAATAATGATAATTAAAGCAGCAACAGAATTGACAATCAGAGTAATAATCAGTAGCGATCAGTGATTGCTGGCCCAAAAAAAGGTTGAGAACCACTGCTCTAATGCCATGTGTTAGCTGATGAAAACTCTGACGGTGTTTCCTCGTCTACAGCAAATCTGAAACTGATTATGGAGGTGCAGAAATCCCAGTATAAATAGGCACACTGGTGATTTGAAACATCTCACTGAAGATCATGCAACCTTTGTACTTGTCTTGTCCTTTCTTATATTTTTTTACTTTTTTCTCTTGTCTTGCAGCTGATTACACCACACGCTATTCGAGTGCAGACGCCTCCCAGACACATCCCCGGGGTCGTAGAGGTCACCCTCTCTTACAAGTCCAAACAGTTCTGCAAAGGCACACCAGGGAGGTTTATATACACAGGTAATTTAAAAAAAGACATTAGAACTGAGTGTATGTGAGTGAACAAGTACTGACTGAGTGGTGTTAGTTTGTAAGCCAGAGGTCCGGAGTTGATTTTTGGAAATGTGTGATTGCCTTTTAGTTTTTTAGAAACTGCATGCACATGTGTATGTCTGAATAGCATCTCTGAGTTGCAGTTGACTCTCAGGCCAGACAGCATTGAACTAATGACTGCAGATTAGTCAACATTAACGACACACACTCGTTAGAATGTTGCCATAATCAGGGGCTCGTTAAAAACCAGCTACAATTAAACAGTCTGCTCCTTATATGCCCGCATACTGAAACTATTAGTGAAATCATCCAGAACACCCAGTTTACTAACACATACACACACACACGCACATGCAAAAACACAGACACTAAATATCTACAAACTGCACACTATGTTGAAACAGTGTGTGACTTCTGGGTGGATTGTTCACTGTAAATGGGTGTTTTCCTGCTAAACGAGGTGAAAAGGAGGAAAGAGTTGAAGAGAGGAAGAAAGGATGTGTGTATGTGTGGCTCGTGTTTTCACATACATGTGGAAATGGACGGAGGTGATGTTATGTCTGGTATTGATCCACTGCTGAACATGGCTCCAACACACCATAATGATGACGTCAGTATGGGGGTGGGGGGTATTAGCTGCTGCATAAACACTTAGAGGCAGGAGAAATTTCAGGATTCTGGAGATACTGTAATGGTTTCAGTCTTATCAATAAGGAAAACATTTGAAGTAGTAATTACTTTAGTTTCAAAGTAAGTTGACTGTTTTGTTTGAAACTGTTTTCTTAACTTTTTGATTGCTTTTTCACTATCAGTTATATAGATTCGCTGATTTAAACTTTAACATATTAAAGCTATAAGTCTTGTTATTGCAACATTTAGTCGGAATCTAAATTAATATTGCAAAGACAATCTGGTTTGATTGATCCAAATTCGCCTAAACCTTTCAGTTGTTTGGGTTTTTTTTGAAAACCGCAGGAATTCTGTACACTTCCTTAACATTTCAGCCACAGATGTAAGCATCAAAGATAGTGAACATTTTCTAACTGGTCAAATATATCCTGTTTTATTCAAAATCATAATGTATGGTGCCTAAAATACTTTAGAGACTTAAATGAATGCAGGGTTGATTTAGGATGGCTGTATTGCAAACATTTATGTCACAATTACAGTTTGGTACAGTACTGAGTCCATTCTGAAAACTCTACTTAGCCTTAAAACATTGTGGCCTAAAATATTTCTTATATCAAGCGAAGTTATAAAAAAATGCCCCTTAAATTATGCCTTTTCAAAAATTAGCTTGGTTGCTTTAGATTTCTGGAAGTGTGTTTGTTTAAAAATGAGTCTCAAAACCTGATTGGTAAGGCACGAAACTCTGACATAAGTCTGCTGATTAGAATCGTGATCCCTAAAACAAATTTAGAGCATTTAGAGCAAAAACATCCTTTACAGGGGAAGCATGCAAAATGCTGATTAGTATTTTTAGGAATGCTTAATTTCTTTATTGGTCAAAAAGATTTATGCATTGTTTATTGAGAGTTATATTATTTTTTTGGTTGTAGTTTTTTTTTATTGTTTGGATATCTTTTTAAACAGAATTTTATGCATTTAACATAAAAAAAAGTTATAGGTTGAATGCAAATAATATTAACTATAAATATACCAGGATTATATAATCTTAACTGCATATATAACCTTGTATTTCTCTGGGGTCTATCTTTGAGAAATTTAGGCTACCATATTTTCCAGACTATAGAGCTCACCTGACTATGTAGTAAGCCACATCCACATTTTTTTTTTTTTTTTTTACTAGAAAAGTGCACATATATGCCACACCATGTTATATGCCATTGATATCTACTGAACTGTCTCTGACCAAACCTGTAGGGGGAGCTCTACATATCACCCCTAGAGTGAGCTTGTTGGCTGGCGGCAGTATGAGCTTCTAATGAAGGATGGGGCTACAGGAAGCACAATCCGTACCATCAGCTCATTCGCGCATGCGCAACCAGATATACATCCGGGTCGCCCTCATTTTTACTGTGTAAAAAAGACCAAAATTATCTTTTCCCCCTAAAAATAGTAAGAGTACTAAACTATAATGAGTTAAAGTTTAATCATGTATTTTCTGAGAAAATAAATGCCTTAAAATTCTTTCTGCTTTATCACTTTCTTTTTGTGTTAAACTTATGGTACTGTACATAGTGTGCAATCTAAAGAAAGAAATTAAAATGCATATAAACATGGTTTAATCATATTTTGTCGGACTGCTCTGAGCATTTCAGACAAGCAGTTTAATGTAGAAATGTAAGCGCATCAAATTGCCACAAAAACAAGTCATCTTTTTTTTTTATTTAAAGGTGTGTATTAGCATTTTTTTTGCGATTTAATGATAAAAATAAGTATTTTTCAGTGGTGTCAAAAGTACACACATTTGTTACTTAAGTAGAAGTATAGATACTGCAGTTTAAAAACACTCTGGTAAAAGTTGAAGTATCAACTTGACCTCTTTACCCAAGTAAAAGTGAAAAAGTATGTGCTCCAAAAACTACTTAAAGTAGAAAAGTATAAAGTAACCTTTAAAAAAAAATCAGCCAGATGCCACTAAATGAATCGAAAGCTTTCAACATTTCAACATCTTTTTCTGAATCTGACATTGTAGCATGGCATAGACAATTCACGTTTACAGTTTGAAGAACACCTGCTTGCTTCTGATGATTTCCTTTAGCTAACCAATGAGTGTTTGTGTTATATGACTCATCCAATTACACTAGTTTTACTCTAGATATGGATCGCACCAATGATCTGCATTGGATGGCGGACATAACGTGAAATAGATATTTAGAAATATTAAACTGAAACCAAGAGAGTAAAAGTTTGTTTTAAAATGGAAGGAATAGAAAGTACAGATACTTTGTGAAAAATGTAATGAGTAGAAGTCAGAAGTAGGAGGAAAAAATAAGTCATGGAGAGTAAAGTCTAGATACATAAAACGAAGTATTTGTACTTCGTTACTTGACACCTCTGGTACTTTTAGTACCATAATTACATTATCTATGGTGACCTGTATTAATATCTGCTTGCACATGTGCAATGAGCTGATGGTACGGAATCGGATAGTGTCTGTTGCTAGAATGTTTTTGTGCTAAATTAAAATTAGTCCCTTCTTCTTTGATTTCCAAATTTGAATTCTACCCCTATGGTGGTTAGGAAACCCGCAGACAAGCTGCACCATTCATTTAAGCCCCATGGTTCGAAGCATAGGAAAATAGTAAGAGCATATAATCTGGAAAATACAGTAGTTTTTATCCGCAACTCTTCAAAATGGCAAGATAATAAACCATCTGAGTAAATAAGTTGTGACTTTATGTTTAAATTGCTATGAGAATAACCTAAAATTGCCTATACTTACATTCTGAGTAGTAATATTATGGTTATACAATTGGAAACACAGGCAAACTTAAACCTGTTTTATCTGACCACAGAGAAGAGACACTGCTAAGGAAAGTAAGAACTTTGAGTCCCATCTTAAATCCCAATGTCAATTATTTAAGTGCTTTTGATATATGTCCTTGCCAAGGGGACAATATTGCTTCAGACCAACTGTTGCTGATTCAGGTGCTGCTCAGAACTACCCTCAATAATGCTCTGGTTAGATATTGCTGCAATTTTTTAGATGGTTTTCACCAATGATTCCAAAAAGCTTACATGCTTAGCATCTGCTTTAGTGTTATTCATCTAAATCATTTTTAGACCGACCCTGAGGCTAGCCAGCAGGTAATTGGTCCGTCTGGCATCAACTCCTCTTCCTATTGGACAGGGTTGACCCCCGGTGACCCGGCGATTGGCTGATCGCTTCAACATGTGACCCAGGAAACATGATCCGTCACAGCGGTCGGATGACCCTGCCTCAAGCCTGACTCATCTCCTGGAAGGTCCAGCAGTGAAAGCTGATTGGCTACTTGTGGTTTTCGGTCCTTTTTGCTGTGGTTGCCTCTGGGTGTGAGGGCTGCGTGATTTAAAATGCTCATGGGCACACACACACAAATACACAAGTGAAAGGCAACATTGAATGCACCACGAGCAGGGTCATGTCTTACACAACTTGCCACACAGACCTTCAAACAGGGACAGAAGTTGAAAGTAATTGTAAATCAGACTGATATGAGGGAAAGATGGCGACTAGTCTGGTTAACAGATGGTCTACCACATTTAAACCGTCCACACACACACACACAGACACACACCTGAAAATGTAGCCGTATGGCTGCTTTATCTGCCTGATGGAAAAAATTAACATTCTTGACATCACACACAGCTGTAAACACACTTCATGGTGCAAAGTGACAATCAATAAATACCTAAACTCAGATACCAACATTAACGCACATTAAGAAAGTAGAGCCGTGATAGGAAATCTATAACAAGGCCGTGGACAGGAAACATAGGGAAGAAATGTACTGTTTTTTTGTGTGTCTTTTTTAGACATTTGAACCTCTCTTTTTAAGTGTCAAAGGAAAGCAATAAGAATCTGAAGTGTAGTAAAAGAGATACAGCTCCAGAAAGACATATGGACTTTTAAAACAAGATTGTAAAGTATCGATCCTCTCATAAGTGGATCACACATACATTACAGTGGTACACGCATGCAGATACACACATGTATGACCGGGTAGAGACAGCAGGCTCCAGAGAAAGAGATCTCATCTCATAAGGGGAAGAATGAAGCAATAATTCAGTGGTATTGAACTTCTGGCTGGCCAGAGAATCAATATCACCACACCTCCTCTTCGTTTCCTCCTCCTCTTTCTTCTGCTCTTTTTACATCAGCCCTCTTTGTCCTCTCACCCACTCAGCTTCAGCCTTTGCCTTCTCCCTCCCTTTTTTCCCTCATCTATGGATTCCTTTGTTTCAGCGCTCCCAAGATGATGAAAAATAAAATACAACTGTAGAAAAGCTGATCACAAAATATTCCACATTTCACTTTTTTTTTTTTTTTTTTTTTTTTTACTATTCTCCCCCCTCTTTTCTTTTCTTGTTCTCTACCTCCTCTGTTCACATTTCATGGTGGAGCAGCAGTGGACGGTCTGTCCTCATGAAACTTCTATGAGTATTGATCTGATGGCGGGCCCTGGACTCTGAGGGAGAGAACAAGGCTGACGGAGGAGAGGGAGGAGGAGTGATGGCTGAGCGGATGGATGGGTGAAAGTGGCAGAAGGTGTAGTTAAGGAGGAGGAGGAGGAGGGAGGAAATGAAGCAGAAGACGGGGATGATGGGCGAGTTAAAGAAGAGTCAGAAGGATTCGTGCTGAGATGGTTTCAGGGGAGCAGCAGGGAGGCCGAATTAGTGAGATGAGGCAGGTTCAGGTCTCAGTGTCATTCCCTCTGATGAAGTGTTTATGTTGTGTTTTTATGAACCATGTGCCACAACAACATATTTATGGTTTATTTTATGTGTTCTGCTGGAGCTGTTCTTGCTAAACAAAACGATAAATTATACTCTGAAAAACATCTGCTCTTAGTTTGTTCAAATCTGGAAAATAAGCACAGCCCATTAAAGCTGGGGGGAGTACAATAAGTGTTTAGAGTATGTTGGTCAGAATTTTAATGGAGAGCATGCCTTTGGTGGCTTTACTTGAGTTTTTTAAAGCTGATGCATAATCAAATGTACAACTCTGCTCTGTAACCCTGAGCATAAGCTCAGTGCTTTCCAGAATTGTTCACCCCTTGTCTTTCCTATAGAAGTTTCAATTCAATTCAGTTTATTTCTATAGCGCAACACGTCATCTCAACGTACTTTCCAATGCAACCAGATCATACAGTCAAAATGATTCAAAGTTTTCTATCTTGACTTATTGACTCGAAGGCAATCCCTCACACTAAGCATGCTTGTAGTGAGAGTGGAGAGGAAAAACTCCCTTTTAACAGGGACGAACCTCCAGCAAAACCAGAGCGGCCATCTGCCGAGGCTGACTGGGGTTCAAGGAGACAGAAGCAGAAATACAAAAAAGGAGCAGAGATACAAGAAGGCAACTGTAAACCAGCTCCACAGGCGGCCCCGTCCAGGAAACACACAGCCAGGCAGACGACGTCAGAGTCAGAGGATAAAGAGAGTCACCTCAGAGAAACAGGGCTACTATGAAAAACAGGCCAATCTCAAAAATATATAAAATAAGGTGTTGATGGCAGCAGCACAGCTGATATTTCTCTCCAGGATGGTGTCACAGCCAAACAACAGAAGAGCAAAAATAAAGCTCTGCACTTGCAGTCAGTTTAATTGAGTCAGTACTTCCCAGAATTAAGTTTAACTGTAAATACAGCTAAAAGTCTTATAGAATATCTCTCTATCAGCTTATACATCTAAGCTGAAATCTTGTACGGCCTCAAGTGGATTTGCTTTTCTACTTTCCTGTATTGGGTAAAGTATATTTTCCTATCAACTGACCAGCTCTTTGCTCCTGGTGAAAAAGAAGACACCCAACAGACATTATGCTCCCACCACCATGTACATAGTGTCCAATAAATGTTCATGTATATTTTAGAAGTAGGCCAGAAATTTTTGAGTTTGGTCTCATCTGACCAACCAACATGTTGTTATTTCTCCTATGCCCCATGCAAATTACAGGAATGACCTCTAATTGTCTTTCTAGCTCTCCCCTTTGAAGGCCAGTTTTTTAAAGTGCATGGATCCTGCCTACAGTTTGTCCTACCTGACCTGTAGCTCTCTGCAGTTACCATTCTAGTCGCCTTGTTGGTTTGTCATGTTAGGTGGATTGCCATCTCTTGGTTGGTTTACGTTTTTGCCTCTTTCTTGCATTTTCTGCACTGACTGAATAGTTCTCCATGAGATGTTCAAGACTTGGAATATTGGTTCAAAAAGTCAAATTCCTTCCTTATTTTCTTCTCTAATGTGCTCTCTAACAAACTCATGATTCTTTCCTGAACAAGTCTGATTAAATTGACCAACACACAGGTAAAATCTACTTAGTAACTCTGTTATATCTGAAGAATGAATGTCAAACAGGTCTTTATTTTGGAGTCTTTGAGTAAAGGTGGCTAAGCAAAGGTGTTATTTTCTTTCCATTTCACAATTCTATTCTACTTTGTGTTGGTTTATTACATAAAATCCTAATGAGACACATATTAAGGGTTGTGGAAAACGTAAATTATTATGAAATATTTTGTAAGGCATTGTAAAATCCAAAGAGAAAATTATCCAAACATCATATTGTTCCGTATTTTAATAAGGCAGTGTGAGAAATTTTGAATTAAATCATTAAAACTAATCTGAGCTGTGCTGTTATGTATGTGCGTATCTCTTCGGCAGTGTGTGCCATATTAGCTCTGGCATCGGTTAAACGTCTCCAGAGATGCTCAGAGAGGGGATCTGACACTGGCAGTTGATTCTGACAGTTGATATCCCGCCGACTGTTAGGCAGCTGTTTTTCTAATTTTTTGTTTTTCCTCAACCATGACTGAGTGCTCCTTTTTTTGTCTTGTTTTTGTCTGTTTACCAAAGTTCTTCCTCTTTTCTCCTTCCTACACCTTTCTTCTCACACTCGCATTGCTTCCTTTACATCTCAATCTGTGAAAGAAAAAAATAAACGCTGTTCTCTTTAGTTAAAACTGAACAAAATCTAGAGGTTTATGTTTAAAACAATTTATATCAAGTACAGCGAGATGTTTTACAGACTTTTTGCATCTCTTAAATGATTCAGTGTTTTCAATTGCAACAAATTCTATAGTACAAAAAACAGGAAAATGCAAAAAAAAAAAAAATGGTTGAGGAGGAAACATGTAAAAAACACCACTGAGAAAAAAAAAATAAAATAAAAGCTAAGGAGAGTAATTGGCATTATCTGCATTTTCTTTCATTTATGTTGCTGGAAATATACCAGAATCCATTTAAATGATGTTTTTAATCATTTCCCTTATAAAGATTAAATATAGGTCTTCGTTTTGGAAAAACAGAAATATTGAAATAAAACCATGACTTTATACCAATGCATAGTTGCATTTCCCAAATAATTTTATGTCATTACTTTTGCTTAGAGCTGTCATTTTTGTTCTGTGTATCTTTTTTCTGCCTGCGCTGACCCACCTCTCTCAGTCCCTAATTCTTCTCCATGTAATTACCACATATGAATCATAAAATCTTAATGTGCCCAGTGGGCTTTCTTAAAAGCTGCCCACAAGAGTTTAACGCCTGAAATAAAGCATGTATTTTATAAAGGAGTGCTGAGAACAAATTATGCGGTTTAGGATGTAACATAAACCAGAGACCTGGGTGTGATGTGTGAATAACAAAGACATATGTATACCAAAAAACGTGCATGCTAAAAAAGTTGCACAACAAGCAAAGGACATTCATCTGCAAGTAATTTATCAGCGCTGGCTGTGGAAAGTACCAAACATCACCGCTGCAGCTGCACTCTTGGACTTCATGCACAAACACACCCCTTTACTTCCCACATGTCCATATATTAATCTGGCATTATTTTCTACCTCTGACTCTCATTTGCGGAATTTTTAGGGCTCAACAATGTGGCGATGACACAAGTTCAGCATCTATCAATGAACTGAAAATTGCTAAAGACACTCCTCACACCCATAAAGCCTTAAACATCATCCCTGACGGACAGAGCTTTCCAGAGCTTATCTTGGTCCCGACATCCTGATTGGGTAAAAGACTTTGGAAGAAGGTAATTTGAACATTAAAGGGAGCCCTAGTAATTTCTTTAAAACTAGCACAGTTGTGCTTGTAGTAGCATTAACATACAGATGTTTTGACACCCATTACTTTTGAACCTTTTTTTAGCATATATATATGTCATGTAGCAGCATAAACCCAACCAGTTTGACCCCATATAAACAATCTGCTTTTCAAAGTTAAATTTGCAGATTTTCCATCAGCTTTACTTATCTATTTACATAGCAAATGTCCTTTGTTTAGATGGTAACATCTGAGGTCCCTGGTGCAGCAATGAGAGTTCAAATACTAGTATTGCTAAAGTATGAATTGGCCATTTGTGTCCTCACGCTAAGACTTTAGCCTCCTTATACCTTCAGGTTTCTTAATTCATTTTAACTTGACAGTGCTGTTGCAATGTCTGCAATGTCCTATGCACTTCTTCAGTTACAATACTAAAGATAATTCACCATGTAGCATAGAAAACAAAGATCCCAACTTCCACCAAAGATGTGAGTTATTGCATATCATTATTTTATCTTGGGATTAACATGGCTACCCTGAAATTACTGGTTACATATTGTTAAAGTTTTTTAATTCAATTCAATTCAGTTTATTTATATAGCGCCAAATTTACAAACACGTCATCTCAAGGCACTTTACAGTTCAACCAGATCATCCAGTCAAATTGACTCAAAGTTTTCTATCTAAGGAAAACCAGTTGATTGCATTGACTCATTGACTCAAATACAATCCCTCACACTAAGCATGCTTGTAGCGAGAGTGGAGAGGAAAATCTACCTTTTAACAAGAAGAAGCCTCCAGCAGAACCAGGCTCAGTGTGAGCGGCCATCTGCTGAGGCCGACTGGGGTTCAAGGAGACAGAAGCAGAGACACAAAAATCAGCTGTAAAAGGCGGCCCCGTCCAGGAAACACACAGCCAGGCAGACAAGCTCCGAGCCAGCTCCCATGTAGAGGACGAAGAGAGCACATCCAGCCAGTTACGGTCAGAGAAACAGGACCACACTGGAAAACAGGCCAATCTCCAGCATCTATAAACAAGGGTGTTGATGGAATCAGCACAGCTGATGTTTCTCTCTAGGATGGCGTCACAGCCAAACAGGAATAGACGAGGCAAAGCTACTCTGAGGAAAACCAGAGAGAGCATACTGTAATGTTAGAGATTGAACTAACAGATAGAGAGAGAATGAAGCAGAATGATCAAATGGGGGTCCCTATGTCCTCCAGCAGTCTAAGCCTATAGCAGCATAACTATAGAGATAGCTCAGGATAACCTGATCCACTCTAACTATAAGCTTTATCAAAAAGGAAAGTTTTAAGCCTAGCCTTAAAAGTAGACAGGCTGTCTGCCTCACGGACTAAAACTGGTAGTTGGTTCCACAGGAGAGGAGCCTGATAAATAAAAAATCTGCCTCCCTATTTTTAGAAATTCTAGGAACCACTAGTAAACCTGCAGATTGAGACCTATTTTTAACGGTTTTCATTTTCAAAAGAGCTGCGTTGTCTAAGGCAGTACGCAGATAACTAGCAACCCCATCAACAAAATCATCAACCTGTGAAGGGGAATAAGCTAAGTTTTTGCACTCTGCTGCACTGCTCAGCGACACAGAGGAGAGAGAAAGTGAAACAGATTCTTTCAGGAGAACAAGCATAGATGGAAGTTTTTTAGGCTGATTTCAAATACAAAACATAGCTAGAGTATGATGCTGCAAAAGAGAAGCCCTGGCATTGGGTTTGACATCAAGAAGTAAAAAGTGAATTGGTTATATAAAGTGATTTTAGAATAGTCTTAAAATTAGGCCTCTGAGCCTTCGCAAAGTAGCCTTAAAGAAAAGTTTATCATTTTCTTTTAGTCAGTGAAACGTAAAAGGACCTGGAAATCCTGCAGACCAAGGATCAATCTTAACCTGATTGAAGGGGGGGGGGGGGGCAAAATGCAATGGGTTCTGCATTTACAAATTATTTTTGGAATATTCACTTATCGTGTCTGTTTTAACAACCAGCTGCTTGTTTATTTCTGGATGAATATATTATCTATGTAATATATGTTCTATTTGCAAGACCTATCTAAAAAAATATGCAGAAACAGATCATTAATATACCAGGTAAACACTAAATGTAATTTTACAAAACAATGAGAATTGTTCTGTTGTGATCAGATGATTAAAAATAAACTGTTTCTTTTACTGATTGTTCTTTTTTTTCAATCTTTTAATAAGCTTATAAATATACTTACAGCTCCTGGTAAGAGTGGGGCACTCTAAAAGGAATGTAAGGTGATTGTTTCGTCTCAATAGTCAGACTCTCAAACTCCCGCTGTCTGCTACAGCTGTTGGGATTCAGTGCGTGCTAATTAGGTTTGCAGATTCAGGCTGAACACAGGAAGAGAAGATTTCAAGGTGTGACATGTAGCATTTTGAAACTAGACTCAGCAAACTTTAAAAGTAGACAGATGACTGGTCCTTTACCAGCACAGTTTCATTTAAACTTTTAATCAACAATGAAAAAAAGGACAATATTAAAGTTTATAAATTTCTGCACGATACACAATGTTTTTGTCTCAGAAGATTGGTGGTGAATACCAATTTCAACCATTAGGTCAGAATTTATTTGACACTAGTGGATTGCATTCGGCATTAAAACAAAGCAGAGGTTTTTGGACATGGCAAAGCATTCTAATGGGGGGCAGCTAACAGGTAATAAGCAGAGAGGATGCAGATGCAACCACACGCAACCTGTTATTAGTCTTTTGGAAAGGGACTTCAGGCTTTGAAAAAGCAATTTTCAATTACTTGAGGTGATTATTTTGTTGATTGTCTTTTTTTTATCTCCATTTTTACCGTGGGTACATATGTGAAGTTTCTGATTTGCTCCTGTTTTACCATTAAATAAATAAAATCCTTTCTGTCAGGTCCTGAACTTGAAATAATGATTCATTACATTTGGGTTACTGCATTGAACTTTGCATTTATATGAGGAATATAGGGATGCACGATATAATCGGCCCCCTATCGGTATCGGCCTGTATCGGCCTTAAAACTGAATATCAGACATCGGCCACCCCACCGATATTTAACCCGATATTTGATCAGCTTCTGAGTTTCTAAAGTCTAAAAAAAAAAAAACAGAAATACTACTTCTTCTTCTTCCTCAAAAACTTTTTTTTTACAGACTTAAAAACTTCTAAAGACGAGGGAAAAATTATTGCTACATTAAAATATCACAATATTTTCATATGCTGATATATTGCCATTTAAAAACACCATATCAATCTCTTTTACTAATGAAATATTGCTATATGTCATCATTATGCTACGAAATTCCCTGAAAATTCAAGAAATTTTCCCATATTTTTATATGTTGATATATTGACGCGGTATCGATCTATTTTACCAACAAAATCTCACAAGAATTTGCAAAATATCACGAGAGTTTGTAACAGAACAATGAAATTTCAAGATATTGTGAAAGTAAAATAGATCGATACCGCATTTTTAAAAATCAATTTGATATCAGCATATGAAAATATATTTATGTATATTATTTTTCAAAGTGTCAGAAATGGATAACAAAACTGCTATTTTCAATGACTACTTATTTTTGTCCAGCTTTAACATCGGTATCGATATCGGTTATCGGCTACATGAGTTTTAAAATATCGGATATCGGCCAAAATCCCAATATCGTGCATCCCTAGAGGAATATATCCCTTAAATTTTTGTAAGGTATTTGCTGGAATGAAACACTGCTGTTTGTGAAGTCATCAAAATGTTTACATTTCCAAAGTGCACAGAGCTGATGTCAATATACTTTTAATAGCCTTGAAGTTCGGCAGACATCTTTACCTTCCTCTGCAGCAGACTGTCAACCTGAGGAACTTAATAACTCCTTTAGTTATCATTAATGGACATACTGGGGATTGTTGGAGCAAAATACACTAAGAAGTAATGGTTGACTTGATAGTGATCATTTGTTACAAGGTTTGCACTTTAAATTTTCTTAAAAAGTGATTTTCCTGTTCACAGGAAAGGATTTAATGTTTGATGTTTTTCAATCATTTAGATAGTTAAGCACTAATTTACTAAGGTTATAATGCATCACAGAACAGTTTTATCTCCACCACTAAATGAAATGTTATATTCGAGCAAAGTATGAACTGTTTACTGTCATCTCTATTAAGTAACTTTACTAATCCACTTTTTATATCTGTTTTCTGCAGCGCTGAATGAACCAACCATCGACTACGGCTTTCAGAGGCTTCAGAAGGTTATTCCTCGGCACCCTGGGGACCCTGAGAGGCTTCCAAAGGTAACAGACGTTTTTAGCTTCATCCTTTTCCAAAGTTAAGAAGAAAAATACTTCTGAAGAAAAGTGACAACAAATATGAAACATCTCAGTTCGCTTTTTATTCAAAAGCTGCTGAGATAAACATAGAGGGTCAGAAAGCATGCAAACATTTTTTTTATGTTTCTTTTTCTTTTTCTAAGCAAAATATGTGTTTTCAACTTCCTAGTGGGTTGCTCTTTAGTCTCTTCTTGAACTTTCAATGTATGAGCTTTGTAAATACAGGCCAAGTGATTCTTTTCCAGATCAGAGTCATATCTGATTATTTGTCTGTCAGCTCTAAATCAAACAAAGTATTTCAAAGATCAGCAGATGTAAATAATTAACAACAAATGATGAGTGGTGCTTTGATACCAAACTCTGTCATCTTGAGCTGTGCATGCAGGAGCGGCTGTTTTCATGTGTGGGCTCCGAAACCCAATTGAAATTTTCATTTTTACAGGAAGGTATTTTGCGTTCTCCATAAGCAGCTGCTCCTGAAAAACTCTCCCTTTTTTAATACTGGATCTGGTCCACAAAAAAAGCTGTCTTCTGTGTGACATCATGAAAAAAAGGGGCGCTGGTCATGATGTGATGATGTGTCGATGCTCTGATGTCAACACAGTCATGCCAACACCCTGCATCCATCCACATGTGTTTACGATTGCATGTAGTGTGCACCATGATCGTGGGAACCTGTGTAACTCAGAACACAAAAACGCACCAAAACGGTGTGTAATGATCAGCTCTGGGGCTCAACATTTCTTCAGGATGGGAAAGGCAAAACTCAAGGTCACAAAATGCTAAACTAATCTGTCAGTTGTGCCGAGCTTTATTGTGCTGACTTTAAAGGACGTTAGTAGAAGCAGCTACACCCTCGTTGTGTACAGAGTAACCACTATGAAAACATCTTTATTCTTTCCAGCTGGTTCACCAGACTGGTCCTTTGTTAAAAGAAAAATGCAATCCAAACAATATTGGCCTGATGTGAAAAATAATTACCCGGGTTGACTGCTTTTGTTACCCCAGGTGCCAAAGACAGCCATCGAGCCATAAACTGTTATTGTGATAACTGACAACCATCACAGTAAAAGGGAATTTGACCGCTCCTCTTTTCTTTTAATTCAGCTACATTGGATGGTTTTTAACCATGAGCTGAATATTTTAAAGTCATGTCACAGAATGCCAACTGAAGCACAGCCAAGGCAGCACACCCTAATGTCATTTTCAGGAAGTGAAGGGCGGACATTCTCATTTAGGTAGAGAGTCTTCTTTATAGTTCCATAAATTAGCAGCAAGTCCTTCAGATTGCATCATTAGGCCCAGACTATCAAACTGTTAATAGCATATTTCCCTCGTTGGAATAAATGCTCTTTTATGAAATGCCTGGTTTTGAGTTTCAAATTGTATCATCCGTGCACCTTTTCCTCGCCATTGTTATAAATGTTTTTTCAAATGTTTTTTTTATGTGTTTTTGTTTGTTTTGCATGAGACTTTGTGCATCTTATGGATGAGTTGTTATTCCTCTTGAAGTAATTTTTGTATGATGGCCTTTTTTTGGAAAGTTAAAAATCTGTTCTATGTTGTTGTTTTTTTTTTTTTTGTAAATAACAGATAAAAATACTGTGCATACTCCACACAACACAACACAAAGTGTTGTGCTGTCTCTGTCCTGGATGAGGCCATCTGTGAAGCTAATTACCTTTTCTATCTGTGCTCCTTTTTTCAATGTCAGCTTCTATTTTTCACACTGAGCTGGTGGAGATTTCTTCCTGACGGTAAAGAAAGTGTCAAAGTGAAGCTGAATGTAACCCGTTTGAATCAATCTGAGTTCTGCTGGAGGTTTTCTTCCTGTTAAAAGGGAGTTTTTCCTCACACTGTCGCTACCAACATGTTTGGTGTGACTGATTGCTTTGGAGTCAATGAGTCCTATGCAATCAGCTGGTTTTCCATAGAAAGTTTTTGAACCAATCTGACTGTAGGATCTAGTAAACTGTAAAGTTAAAGTTCCTTTAAGAGGACATATGTTGTGAGCAGAGATGGCAAAAAGTACTCACTTTCATTACTTGAGTAAAAGTACAGATACTTGTGTTAAAAAATACTCTGGTAGAAGTGGAAGTACTGATTTTTTCTTGTTTGCTCAAAATTAAAAGTAACTTTCAGCTGCAGGCTTGTAAAGTTACTTAAAGTATAAAAGTAAAAAAGTAGAAACCACTTTTTTCATGCCGTTGCCTACATTTAAAATGGATGTCTGCCAATAGGACTAGATCTCCGTTGTGTTCATTTCAATCATCTGCGTCGTCCATGCTACTATGCTAGCGCACACCGCCACCAAGCTGCAATGATTTGCCAAATGAATACGCCCGAATCTGTCGATTCATCTTGTAGTGGTCGTCAAGTAGCGTAGATTCCCATCAATTAGATTGAATTTGGTATTGATGACCTGAAAAATAATGCGGTAACTCCATTGAAATGATTCAAAACTAAAATGCTTGAGCCAATTTTTTAAAATGTAAGGAGTAGAAAAGTACAGATATTTGTGTAAAAATGTAAAAGGTAGAAGTAAAAAGTCGCCATAAAAATAAGTAGCAAAGTAAAGTAAAAAAATATCAGAAAAATCTACTTGAGTACAGTAACAAAGTATTTGTACTTAGTTACTTCCCATCTCTGGTTGTGAGTTGGTGCTATATAGATAAAGTGGTATGTCTGCAGGCTATTGGGTATACAGTTTGCACAACTGACACATAAATCCTGATGTAGCATTCTGAAACTGGAAATTTTCTAATTTATAAGACAAACTGTATTTATAAGCTACATTTTTGAGGTCATGTGTTTTCCCTCCCATGTTTAATTTAATTTTCAGCATCATGATGTCACCTGAGATATTTCCAGGCAAGCTGCAATGAGCAACCCGTGCTGCTGTAAAAAACAAAATCGATCAGGGATCAAGTTATATCTCTATTTGTATGATGACTATATTTGGAGCCGCTGGTGTTATTTGCTTCTAGAGGGTCAAATTTATTTTATTTCTCATTTGATTGGTTCTACACTAAGCTCTGTAGAGTCATCAGAGGCTGCGGGGAACTGTTTATATCGTATTGTGACAGTACTCTGAGTCCCAGTTCACTTCAGTATTTTTCTGTTTTTTCTTCCATGGTAATAAGTTGGAATAAATGAGTGAGTTCACAGAATCAGATGCATCCTTGGCTGCCTGTCAGGTGGCGACCAGTCAGTGCATGTTCTAAGACCATACTGGCGGTGCCACACAGGCGACAGACAGACAGGGCAGTGGAGTGTGTGTGAGAGGATTACCAGCGAACGGCGATTCTATAATTGTTCAGTGAACATTCCGGGGTTTTGCTGGCAACACACACTCCACACATTAATTCAACTGCCAGTTTGTGTCACTGTGATCTTCTCAGCATCCATCCATATTTGACACATACAGTGTGTATAGGGATTGCCCTATCCTCGTTTTCACTGGGGCGCCAGTAATGTTAGGAGGTACTGTTTGGTAGTAGATGTTTTACCTTGATCGAAACTCCATCACCTACAGCTTCACTTTGACCCTTTCTTTATTGTGGGAAGATGAAACATTTCACAATAAAATTGGATGCTGCTTTACTAAGCATAGAGGGTGACTTTAGTCTAATACATAATCTTTTTTTTTTTTTGCACTATTAGCGTCAGATGAGACATATTTTTTTACGATTCGACAGTTTTATATTTGCTGTACACCAAAAAAATTAAACAGATCATTTTTAATATCTTGTTCAAATACAAAACTCTTCATACATTCTATAATATTTGTTGGAATTGCCTTTAAAACTGTTCAACACACAAAAAAACTCCATATAGACTACATACAGTAAAATGTTACAAGATAAATAGAGCCACTTAAAAGGCATGTAAGCTGATAACTGTTCATAAAGAGAGAACACAGAAGAAAAACAACTTCAACATAGGCTACAGTAAAAATATGATTGACAGCTGGTCCCACAGAGATGGTGTCTGGTATCAAAGGCTCCGCCTCCAAATGGAAAAATTAGAGAGCAAGACTGGTCATTTTCGGTAATCGTATTTTTAATATAGGTCAGTCTTTGGCCATTACATAGTAGGTGATGAGAATGATGTCATTTCAAATTTACAGGTAACAGAACCAGTCAGCCATATTTAGAGGGTTTTTATTGAGCTGAGCGGACTCCAATCTTAGAAATTAAAGAGAACGTCGAACAACATTTAGCTTTTGGTTCCAGATGGTGACAAAAAAAAGCTCATCATGCCAAAATTTTTATTTTCTTCCTAATTAGGTCATTTTGGATTTATTCAAATACACACAAACTACACAAAATGGGCAGATTGAAGCTAATAGGAAAGAGCATGAGGGCAGCTGAAGTTGAAGCCCTTAAAGAAGGGGTCAATAATGACAACAACCACACAAACATGAAGAAACAAGCTGAACCAATAGGGCAGACTGTGGAAACACTGTCAAAATGGTCATTATGAGCGTATGTGGTGCAAAAATGGGTTTAAAGAGAATAAAACCAATGAACTAACTATTAGCAGTCAACTAATAGGTGATATTTCAATGGGGAAACACCTCAGCATACATGGTCTGTTTAGAGTAAGGTGGGTCCCTTTGGTGACTCACACAGCTGACATCGCATCGCACCTCATTTCACTGATGTCATACCTTCGCGAGGTCACATCATCCGCATCACCGAGATGAATAATCCTGGATGAGTGTGAGTAATGTAAGGGATGCATGAAGATATACTATACGTGAAGCCATCTAACATATGCTGTGCTAAGACGTATGCGTATGACTCTCCTACACATAAACTGACTCCACCATCAGGGAGGGGGCGATGAAATCTGAAGCCGCCATCTCACAACATAACAGATTATGTCCAAAGAATATTTGTGGACACTTGTCGATACCTCCTCCTTAGTGTACAGTTGAGACCCACATGAAAAGCATGACATCATACCTACGCCAAGGGTGAACCCTCATGTCCGGCATCCCTAATGGCCCATTAGAAGCAGATAAAGCTCCTAATGTACCAGCATTAGGGAGAAATAAGTCATATATGTGTCATGTATGTGCTTGTTAGGCACATGTTACACACACATGTGACCCCCATAGAGTGCTCAGCTCAACATTTCCTGGTCTTAATGCATACAGCATATGTGTATTTGATTGTACGGCTATTGTATTAGCACAGCTCATAAATTAGGAAGAAGCACCTTGGCAATTACTGTAAGTTTTTTTTTCTTTCTTCCCACCAAAATGGCTTTTATCTGATTCTAGTCTGTAAGTTTGGCATTGAGATGTAAGTTTTTCTCAAGACAAGAAGTGTAAGATCTCTACATGTTAGGTAAATATACCATAAATACATTAAAATTGACAGAAAACACAGTGATGACATCGAACAAGCAGAGATTAAAGGTTTAGAATCATGTTTTACTGTAGCTGCAGTAAATTATTACCTCAGTTTATAACAGCAAAACTATAAAAGTAGGTTTCCATTACTCTTGTCATTATCATTAACTACAATATTGATTAATCCTTTTGATTAGCATAGATACTTGAAAGTAAGGGTTTGTGCCACACTGAAGAATCCAAAGGTATGGGTTCAAAAATTAAATTATAAATCACTAAGAATAAATTCAAAATCCAACTGTTACCATCAATAAATGAGCTTATTCTTATCTATTTTTGATACTTAAATATCTTCAGCTGTCTTTATGATAAAGGTTTGGGGCCTCCTTTATGGGTTACAGGACAACAGAGAGAAAAAAGAAAAACAAAGTGAAGAAGACCAATTTATCACATACATATTTTAACATTAGACTGGAAAGTACATCCATGCATCCATAGGTAGGAAACATTTAAACTTAATTCAAATTCAACTCTAGGAATATGATCAACATTTATTATATACACCTACATACCACTTGTTTCTAGAAAATAAAGATACAGGTCTGTTCAGATTGTTTGCAGATGATATACATTAACGCCTGGACCCAAGGTTTAAACAGTTTAGAAATTTTCATTGGTCCATTTTTAAGTCCATTTTAGTTTGAAAATGCTCGATTGACAAACCACTGGAGAACATTCCACTCCTTGTCCTAATGGGGTTCCACAGGGTTCAGTGTTGGGACCCCTTCTTGTTTTATTGTATTTGCTGCCCCTGGAGTCCATCCTGAGAATGCATGGCATCGCTTTTCATTTTTATGATGAATAATAGACTAGATGAAAAAATATATATAGATAAAATATAGATAAAATAATAGATCAAAGAAAAAAAAATCCTTGCACCACTGCTAGCATGCCTTGACATCAAAGCATAAAGTGATGGTATTTGGTGCAAGTTACCTTTGTGAATCCCTTCTTGTTGACTTGGGCTTTTTTGCCTTTTTTTTTTTAAAGCCTGTCATCTCAAACTTGGGTTTTAAGATGGACAGTGGTTTAAAATTGCATCTCCAAATCAGCTCTTTAGTAAAGTCAAGCTTTTATCATATCAGACAGTCGGCCAAGGTTAAACCTTTTCTTTCACAGCAGCACACTGAAACCGTAATCCAGGTCTTTGTTACAGTAAATCTTGGCCAGATTTCTGTAACACACTTTATTTAGGGGGTGAGCCAGTCCTCAGTCGCACGTCTCCAGTTGGTTCAAAATGCAGCCGCTCCTTTTAACTAAAGGCGTGGGGCTGCATTTTGTACATCAGAGGAAGCACATAACTCCCATCCTGGCCTGTCTTCATTGGCTTCCTGTGTATTTTAGTTCATTTTAAGATTATTTTATTTGTTTTTAAGGCTTTAAATGGCTTGGTCCCTCCCTACCTGCTGCTCCTGGAGGTACTGAGGGTCCAAACTGAAGCTAAGAAGGGACAGAGCTTTTTCAGTTACAGTGCTCCAAAAATGTGTCACGGGCCCCCCCCCTCCTCATTAGGCAGTCATCTTCACTGCCTATTTTTAAAACTTGTCTTAAAAAATGTTTTATTCTTTGGCTTTCAACACACCATGAGACTTTGCATGAGTTTTTGTGTTGCCGGTTTGTTTTATTGTTTTGTTTTTATGGTTTTATTTGCTTTAACTAATGTATTTTATTCTATTTGTGGTATTCTTTTAAACTTTAACTAGTTTTATATAATTTTCACTTTCCTTGGTATGTGAAGCACCTTGTGGCAGCCAGGGTTGTTTTAAAGGGCTTTATACTGTAAATAACGTTGAGTTGCGTTCAGTGAGTTGACGAAAAAGAATAAAAAGAAATAAAAGAAACAAAATCTTGGATAAGGTCAAACCATTGAACCAATACAACCATCCTCGCTGCCAGCGTAATGCAGCACAGTGAAAAGAGAGAAAACAGGAAACTGAAACTAGACCAAATGTTAATGCATTATAATAAAGACAAAAATTTTAAAACTAAGCACATTTTCTCTGAAATTCAGTTAGTTGTAATTCGTTTTGTAAACTTTTATCACAATTTCAGTTATCTTTCGGTTCTATTTAAAATACAGTTTTTATTCTTATTTCAGTCGCCATTTTGTTTGTTTTTGTTAATGCTAATAACCCTGCCTTGACCACAGTCTAAATCTAAGCAGTGCTCTATTTGGATGATTAAGAAGCATATTTGTGACAAATGGAACCTGAACTAACTTAAATTTCAAAGACCTTGAAACACATTTTTTTTAGATTTTAGTTTTAGAGAAATGATAGAGCAAAAGTCTTTTGCATTTTTAATCAGCTTGAAGAGCATAAATAGCAAGTCCAGAATCAATTTTGTTTTGTTGTTAGAGTTGCATCAGCACAGTGCAGCTTGAAGCACCTTCATTAACTCTGGAAGAATAATTAAGGGAATATAAATTAGAGGCAACAAAATTCTAAACATGGAATTAAAACTTGAGGTTTTCTTATAAACAAAGCCTCTTATTTACAGATCAACATATGAGAAATTAATTAACTGATGGAGTTTTCCTTTAAGTAAAACACATAATTAAAGAAAAGTCAAAGTGCAGTAAATTATACAGTAAAAACATTGCAATGATGCAGCTGCACAAAGCTGCAGATCTGATAATAATGATGTAACCAGGGGATCATCTTTCCTTCCCGTTTATCAGCAAATGGTCTTACCGGAACCACTTCAACACCCAAGATCGGGTTTCTGTTCGTGTGTATATTTTTGTGAGTGGGAGGGCTGTGTGAGTGTGTCTGAGAGCTGTTCAGCTTGCCAACCCTAATAATGACAGGTTAACAGAGAGGCGGCATGGAAATAATAATCTGTAAAAGATTGAATTCAGCTCAGTTGACAGACACACTAGAACTGCTGACTGGCTGTGCGACCTTTCATATCCTCACACACATGTGCACACACTGATGGGGAGGCAATATGTTCCAGAGCTGCAAACTCACAGGAGAGTGCACACGCGGTGAACCGTAAGCATGTGTGAGAGAGTGTGTCACACCGTGCAGGTTAACTCTGCAAAGTGCAGAGCAATTTTCTCTCTGTCACCTCATGCTGTGAGAACGACAACACATTAACTGTTAAACAAGACACCTTAGACCTTAGGGTGGGAGGAGAGAACGGAAAAAATAAAGGTAGCTACCACGGAGAAGGAGAAAAGCAGAACTTTTAGATTGTGGAGAGAACAGAGGGGGCAGTTTTCAAGGTGGAGGCAGGATGAGACAATGGAACTGATGGAGAAAAGGGTAAAAGGGATCAGAGAGGCATTTAAAATTAAAAAAAATAGGGGCGATTTAAAGGACAAAACAGTTAAAAAGAATTGTTATTAAAATCTTTTGGTTATTTTTCATTGGAGTTTCAAAGGAGAACAAATGATTGGCTCTTACTTAGCTCTTAAAGAAATCAGTAAAAATACTGAAAGAGCATTAACTTATCAAATAGCATTTTAAGGGATCTCTAAATTCTTATTTGAATTTTCAGATGAGCCTTAAAAGAACTTCTTGTGGCTAAATTGTTATAAGATCTGATTTTAAATACCTGTCACTCTGCTGAAATGCCTAAAAGCTCTCAGGTTGACAGGCGATAATCTTCCTTTTAGAAAGAGTAAAGTGCAATTTGTTTATCATGAAGAGGGTGTTAAAAATGGGTGCTGGTTTATGAAAATGGCACATGCATAAAAAAAAGGGAGAAAAAAAAGAAAAACTCAACAACAATGTAAAGAAGAAATATTTTAACATTAGCCATCTGTTTTTCTCAGGAGGTGATTTTGAAACGAGCAGCGGATCTGGTTGAAGCGCTCTATGGGTTGCCTCATAACAACCAGGTAGCTACATACCCTCAAACATACAGAAAGACGTTTTAAGCTGGTGCCATGCTTATATTGTTCCCTCTTCCTGCAGGAGATCATCCTGAAAAGAGCAGCGGACATCGCCGAAGCTCTCTACAGCGTTCCACGAACACACACCCAGCTGTCCGGCTCAACGCACACAGGCATGATGGGAGTGAATTCGTTCACGGGGCAGCTGTCTGTCAACGTCACAGAACCCTCACAAGTCAATCAAGGTCAATTTTACTTTTATTATAAAGCGGAAAGTAATAACTTACATCAAACATACAAATACTCATACAAGGTATTACTGTCAAATTAATGTTCTCATACCATTAGTTGGACTTTCTTAGACAGACAACTTTTAATACACTGGAAATATTTAAGCAACTGTTAAATAACTGCTCAACTCAAATTATGGATGAAAACAAACCAGTCATGTGACCACTAAACTCTTAACATTTCCTTGTGATGCTTATATTGTATATTATACATTCTTTCTTATGTATTTGCCTGCCTAGGGACTAAGGATGAAAACTAGCTTTGTAGCTATAATCCGGCATATTTACCTTTGTTTTTATACTGATGTTCATTAATGTGCTTTGTCCCTATTCAAATGAATAAATAAATAAATACTCTAGAATTATAGAATCTAATTTAAATGAGTCAAAACTAGCTGTTTAATTTCAACTTTCAAGAGGATTTTAGGATGACTTAAAGGAAAAGTCCGGGCAGCAAGGAATGACCAATGGATCATCATTTATACCTAAAACTAATACGTTCACGGTGATTTAATGAATTTAGCGTTAATCAATAAAAAAAAAAATATATATATATATATTTTTCGTTGCGATCACTGAGTGTGAGAGCATCCATTTTTGCCTAAATATAGTAACACCTCCCTCCTGACATCTTCGGCAATGACGTCACGGTGCGGTAAGCCTAGCGCCATTCTCCCCGCTTTACAAGCAAAATCAATGGGAACTACTAGACAATCTGCAATCAACAACAATTATTGAAGATTTCCAGAGGACTTCACCATTGAAATTCACAGAGCTATATAGTTAATTGGCCAATGCTCACGTGCGGCGTTGGATGTTAGAATACATTGGTTAAAAGTGAAAAACATTAGTTATTTCACCTTTCTGGTCATGATCCACCACGGACGGGTTTGTTGTTGGATTGCCAACTTGAAGAGAGAGGATTTGCCATCGAACTTCTGGCCAGAGAAAAAACATGTAATAGGTAGCAAACATTTCAAGGGAGAATTTTCCAAGATATCTTGGATAATAGGGCTTTGTAACAAACACCAGGTACAGCATTGGGCCTTGCTCAACAGCCAATACCGCACCATGACGTCACAAGCCGGTTGGTGGCAGTAGTGTTCTTTGACAAACATGGATGCCTCCAGTAAAGCACATTAAAATGAAAATTACTCTGAATTAAAATCACTTATAATTTATTGAACAGTATGTAATAATTTTATATTTAAAGTACTTTTAGAAGTTTAAATTCTGAATATGAAAGGACTTTTCCTATAAAGAGAAACAAGCTTTGTTTGATTGGTCCCCCCTTTGCTCCCATTACATTGACTGTCCTCACACAGTTGTCTGCACTGTATTCCTTACTGCAGGGTTTGTCCGGAGCAGCAGTAGTGTGTCGCCTCATGGTTACGTACCCAGCTCTACGCCTCAGCAGACCAGCTACACCTCAGTCAGCAGCACCATGAATGGCTACGCTAACAACGGTGGCATGAGCAACCTGGGAGGCTCGCCAACTTTCCTCAACGGCTCTGCAGCCAACTCGCCTTATGCTAGTCAGTGCAAACATGCATTGTCATCATAACACATATGAAATCTGAGCATTTAGTCTGACATAAAAACTGCCATGTTCCAACACAAACACTAAAAAGAGCGTTTTCATTAGGATTTAATGCTGCAAAGTCTGCAAAGCAATCACTAATTTAGCTGAGAGCTCCACTGAGAAGAACTGGTGGAGTTAACGGGTTTTCCAATGCGAGACTTTGTCACTGATGATGAGAACTGTAGAAAAAAATAATAATAAATAAATAATAATTTATAGAAAAAGAAATGTGCAGACATGTAAAGATGAATGTTAAAATACTGGCAAAAATGTTTGGATCAAACTATTGTTTTATTGAAGCATGTCGTTGATAAATAAAATTGACAATCTGTTTGGAAGGCCCTAATGAGGCTCTTGGGAGGATGTTTAAAAAAAAAAAATGACAGACTGTAAGAGAAAAAAATCACATCAATAAAAATTAAGTCATGTGTAGAAAAGTCTCAGTTTACTGAGAAAATCATTTAAAATCTTTCTCTCTTTTTCTTGTTCTTGTTGATCCTGCTTTCATCCCAGTTGTTCCATCCAGTCCCACCATGGCCTCCTCCACCTCTCTACCCTCCAACTGTTCCTCTTCTTCTGGAGTCTTCTCCTTCTCGCCGGCCAACATGGTGTCAGCGGCTGTTAAACAAAAGTCTGCCTTTGCACCGGTGGTCAGGCCGTCATCCTCTCCTCCTCCCTCCTGCACTAGTGCCAACGGAAACGGACTTCAAGGTAACTGACTAGGTTGATCTATCTGAGGTAGCATTCAGGATGAAGAGAGACTTTTAGTTTGAGAATTTTCTGCAGAAAAATATTTTTGTGTTTTCTTACAACTTTCTTGATTTACATGTACTCTAAAAGTATTAAGATGCCTGTTATTTTCTTAAATCACTCTCAAACAAATACTGAAAACTATCTTGTGTCTCACAAAATCAGAATGTCATGACAATAAACTCTTACTTAAGGAATTCAATTTAATACTTATTGTTTTTTTGGATCTTGTGCCTCAACTTCGAGGTGTTTTTACTCCAAACCAGTGCTTAATGCTGGTGCTTAGCATCAGTCCTGTGCTCATTGCCCTTAAAGGAAGAAGCACACCCGCATGACATGATTAGCCGTTCATTTTCTACTCAACTCCATGCCGAACAAAACCTTCTGGGAGTACTTTTTTAACATTTCTTTTGTGGAATCTGGGAGGCTTCTTGCTGTCTGCTGACATTCAAATAATGGAGGTCTATGGTGCCTGAGACAGAAAGGTCCATAAAAGTCCACAAAAAGCATGTCAATATTCCTCCATACTGCTGGAGTCAATGTAATCCAAGTGTCCTGAGTGGGTATACACTACTGTGTACTTTTCGAAGCGAAGTCATTTAGAGCGTTTTAGAGCCTAAACAGTAGTGTATAGGATTTCCTAATAAGCATACACCAGCTGGCACCCGCGATTCTACGGGGAGCACGGCAGGACCAAGCCAGGAAGATGCGCATTCAGCGTCTGCTCTGCGATAATGCAAGGCGTAGAAGAAGAAATGTGCTGTTTACCTGTGCAAAGAAAGAAACAACAAAAGAAAAATGTCTGAGGACTTCAGTGTTGAGGAAGAGCATGAGTTCTTTGCCGAGCTGAATCGCGGTGGTTTGGTCTCTGCCGGCTTCCGTGGGAGATGCGTGAGACGCGAAAAGCTAATGGGAAATCCTATACACTACTGTTTAGGCTCTAAAAGCGTTCTAAATGACTTTGTTTCGAGTAAATTCTGGATGCTACCCACTCAGGACACTTGGATTACATTGGGCGAGGCAGTATGGAGGAATATTGACCACGTTTTTGTGGACTTTTTATTGGACCTTTCTGTCTCGAGCGCCATAGACCTCCATTATTTGAATGTCAGCAGACAGCAAAGAAGCCTCCCAGATCTCGAGATGCATTTTGAGATATCAAAAAAATTACAAAAAAGTAAAATGAAGGCTAATCATGTTTTTGGGTGTACTATTTATTCCTTTAACTGTGGCTTTAGCCTGAAAACTTCAGCTGGACCAGAGCAAGGAACAGTTTTTGATCAGTAACAGAAAACAGGCTCATCAGGAATAGGATATTTGCAAGTCATATTTAAAACTTTGGTGTAGAAATTAGATTTTAATGCTGACAAATGAAAAAGAACAACAATTAACCGTATTTAATGATTAAAATCGAAAGTGCATCAGAATAGCAATGATGACCGCCTCTGACCTTTCCATCATTAATTTATAATATCAGAGCGATATCATAAATTACGCATTAATTCTATGAGTAAGGCAATCTATGACAAATAGATGAGTGTACAACAAAATATTTCCCTCGAAATGCTGAACAACCATATCTGACTCATTCCTTAAATACCGGCAGTCTTAACCCTTTAAAGCCCAATCCAAGAATAAAACAAAACAGAAAATAACTATTTTTTTTTTGGTTTGAAGTCCTTATTTGGCCTTTTAACAAAATATGTAAAAAGAAAAACAGAAATACATTTTTGATATTAATAATTTATTACTATGCTTATAAGTCAAGATTATTTTTTTGTGTAGTCTTCTGCCCTTGTTATCGGGTATATCTGATTGTGTACAATAGATAGGATTCTTACCATTAAATTATGCAAAAGGTGTCAGACGCAAACCATTTCAGAAACTGTATGTATCAAATATGATACATTTGGCATTACAGGGTTAATCAACCTTGGTAATTTTGCTGAAAAGTTCATCTGATTTTTAAGTTAAGGAGGTTAAGCTATCTATTTACAGTTAGAGTGGGAATATTATTTAGAGTGTTAAACAAAATAAAAGGAGGAACAAAAATAACTGAGATGAGAAGTTTATAATGATATAATTATGGAATAATGATGCCATTATGTACATGTAGCTCTGATTTGGACTTCAGGTCGTTGAAATCAAAACTATCCCTTTGCTGAAGTTAACTGGCTGTAGCATTAGCACTGTTTACTGTAGCACTTAAAAAAACTTTAAAAAAAAAAAGCCCAATCTCAGGGAAAATTAAACAGCAAAATCATAATCATTAAACATAATGAAAGCTGCAAAAATAAACTATTTACTGGCAACGCTGAGGTTTCTATTTTATGAAATGAGTTACTACAACAGTATAAAAAGATATGTTACAAACATTAACACTTTATCACTGGGATAAAGAGTTATCTGATTGTAATGCAAATAGTTATTAGAATAGTTACATTGAAAAAATACAATTTAATTTGGGTGTAAAATGGTTTTTAGATCTAAGGTTTTAATTGAGAGGTAGATAGAAGCATGACTGCTTTAAAACAAATGCTTCCCAATATAGTGAGTTTTAATTGCCCCTAGTTTTAGATATTTGATTAGAGGAAGAGGAAGAGCTTTCCAGGAAACCTCAACAGTTCAACAAACAGGATTAATTCGAGTGTTTTCTCTTAAAAATGTGAACTCTTTGGATCAGTATCTCACAAACAGCACACAGAGTACATGTGCTGCAAAGGCCTGATATATCACCCCCCACGTTCATCATGGGATTTATTCTACAATGATATTAAGGCATCATCTGGAATCCACATTTGTTTCCCAGGCTGTTTTTTTTTTTTAGTTTTTTTCCAGCCATGTCAGCTGAGATTCATTTTTGGCATGTTCAGATTGTATCCAGATTATTTAAAATAAGACTGAACAGCAGAAAGCCCCACTTTACTGGTTGTTATGCAACGTACATAACATCCAAATCAGGTGAACAGTGATGTTTAGCAGATCCAATGCCAAACCCCCCTACCAAGACAGGAAAAACAGTCTGTTGACAGATGTTAAGATAAGTTATCTTCTGTCACTCTGGATGAGTCTTCTCTACCTTTTATGGTTATTGTAACATGCTTCTGCTCATTTGTTGTGTGAACAATTTCATGTATTTTTGTGACATTTTTATGCCTGGATTATAATGTTTTCCCCCAACTAACGTGCTTTCATCAGTTTTTCACTGACCTGTTTATCTTTTCTCACCATTCCTTCATTCTTCCATCTCTGCCTTCTTCTTACCAGATCAAACATTTGTGGGATCCCCTAGCAAGTACCATCAGCCGCTCTCTACAAGCGCCCGGGCCTACCTGAAGTATGTTCCTTAGCTCCCTCTTTTTCTGGCATCACCTCTGAACTTTGTGCATCTAACAACCAACCAATCATACACAAAGAGCTTCATTTAAAATTGAATGAAAAATTGACATTCACCTCTTAATGTCATAGACCACCAACCCATGTAAAGCGAAACAGCAGGAGGTGTGCTGGTCAGAGGAGATCACATTTCAAATGTTTTGACCTACAAGCATTCTATGTGTGGAACAATCTAACTTTGAACATGTTAGCAACATAGTAGCGGAAGAATCATACGCGGGGATACAGCAAAAGACTCTAACCCCAAAAAAATAAAAATAACATTAGAGACATGCTTCTATATTTCATTTTGACACCCCACATTCATCATTATTACTTTCACATTCCCAAACAATTATTAAATGGGAAACCCCCTACTCTCCACTTTCTGAAATACATAAACAACCACATATTAAGATATCAATTAAAATTTTTTATTAATCGGTAAAGTCCCTGTCACACCTTGACAATTAATGCCTGACGTCCCAGAATCTTCTAAAACGCTGCCATACGCTGAACTTTCTATGTATTTTTTCAATTTTGGGCGTATGCATAGAGTATTTATAAAAAGTCCAGAACTTATGTCCAACGACAGCCTAATGTATGCATAACACATGGCAGAGTAATGCCCATGAAATGATGCACAAGCCAGTGTCCTGAGGGGGATAAAAAGATTTATTTGATCACAGTATTAACCTAGCTGCTCTTTACTGCCCACCAAAAAAAAAAGAATAAATAAATAAATAAAAAGTGAAAGAAAGAAAGAAAGAAAGAAGGTTTGCAGTCGCAGCAGATTCAGCGTCATGTCTGCATAAAGTTTGTTGGTCGTGGCCGTGAACGCAGGGAGGATCCATCACACTCACCTCCAGTGGTGTCAAAAGTTCACACATTTGTTACTTAAGTAGAAGTATAGATACTGCAGTTTAAAAACAGTTGAAGTATCAACTTGACCTCTTTACTCAAGTAAAAGTGAAAAGTATGTGCTCCAAAAACTACTTAAAGTATAAAAGTATAAAGTAACCTTTAAAAAAAAAAAACAGCCTGATGCCACTATATGAACTGAAAGCGCAATTTTTCGATTATTTTCTTTTTTAATTGTCTTGATGCCAAAAAGAGCCCAACAGACTTTACTTTCACAAGTGGAGCAGTAGGGCCATTGCCATATTGTTTCATGCATATAAATTGCTTTATTATAATTATGCAGGGAGTTTTACAGATTATATGGACACTGCAATGTAAATGGAACAGAAGAGGAAAAACAGAAGAAGAAAAAAAAGAGAAAAGATGAAAGAAAGAGGAGATAGAAAGGAGACAATTATAAAACATTTTCAGTCTGCTTCATCACCTGCAACGAGATGTAAAAAGAACAGCTCAACCAAAAGACATGGTACGAGACATACAAAAAAGTAACACCTTGAAACTATCGCTGAAGTAATATTATTTAATCTGACATGTACTGTACATGTACAGAATATGGGCTCTCTGTATGGAAGGGAATCTCTGAGTACCTGGAACCAAGTACCTGTAATTGTTTGTGAGAGTGCACTTGTGCATGTAAAGTTTATCCAAAGAAAAAAATGCTTTATTTTCAAAAAATTCTTTGAGATAGGGCCAAGGATGAGTGAGGTCTTGTTGGTCTCCGTCTCCATCTCCTGATACGCTCTCGCCAGTGTCCGACCTTTCAGACATTTCAAAATCATTTTCTGAATCCATCATTGTAGCATGGCATAGACAATTCACGTTTGCAGTTTGAAGAACACCTGCTTGCTTCTGATGATTTCCTTTAGCTAACCAATGAGTGTTTGCGTTATATAACTCATCCAATTCCTCTAGTTTTCACTAGATGCGGTGGCACCAATGATCTGCATTGGATGACATGAAATATTTATAAACATTAAACCGAAGCCAAGAGTAATGAGTAATGTTTGTTTTAAAAATGTAAGGAATAGAAAGTACAGATACTTGTGTGAAAATGTAATGAGTAGAAGTCAGAAGTAGGAAGAAAAATACAGATACCTAAAAATTGCACTTAAGTACAGTAACGAAGTATTTGTACTTCGATACTTGACACCTCTGCTCACCTTCTCGCTTACCCTATGATGAGGATGAAGTTTGAAGGAGAACTGAAGGTTTCCTTCTGTGAACCCCCTTTTATACCAAAACGCTGCCAATATGCCATCATACAGTAGCAGTAAGTTAGAAACATGTTCAGCGGTCGTCTGGAAAACATCAGATACATTGATATGAGTTGGAGATAAGTAGTTGTTAAGTTACACATAAGTTATGCACAAGTTACTCATATAGGTTTTGGATAAGCTGGACACCCCTTTATGAGTAACTTACACTTTAAAGTACGGCCAACGACAAATAATCCTAATGTAGCTTATGCCCCACGTATGGCATATGCTGAAAAATCTTAAGCATGCCTCAATATTTCCCACATACTGAAAATATCGCCGTGCCAGCGCCGCGGTTTCAGCTGCACTTCAGCTGCTCATAACTTATAAAAACGGATCCTTACCTTATTCAATGTAATGTGTCACCGTTTTGCCAGGTTTTTGTATCGGCCAGGCATACTGGCTAAATCGCCAAGGTGTGATAGGGTCTACCAATATGTTAAATGATGCATAACATTAAAAATTCATCACAGATTTGAATGCAGATAGATTATCAATTGTTGGGTTTTATAATTTCTCCATCCTTAACCTGTCTCATAATCTCCTCCACCTTTCTTCTCAGCTCACTTTACACATGCCAACCATTTCCTGCTCATAATCCCTCCCTCTCCCTCTCACTGGCCGGGGAGATAGAGAGGCAGGAAGTTGGTTATTTACAAAGACAGTAACAGACATTTGGCACAGGGAATTTATTTCTCAACATGGCTGACTTTGTTTAGCTGTGCGTGTGAAGCGAGCATGTATGGGGGTGTGGGAACTCAAAGCCAAGCCTCAAAGCACATCGGGGGAAAAAAAGAAATGCACCCACTTACTGCAGCACACACACTTCTTTCGCTGTCGCACTCTGGGTGATCTCACACGTTCAGCTCACAGAGAAGACAGCTGTTCCACAGTCTCCACAGTTTGTTTGTCAGTGTACCTGCCTCACTCAATGACTTCAAGAGTAACTCGACACTTAGTGAAGACGTTTAGCTGAGTTTTTCCCCGGTAGTGCTGAACTTGTGTTTCTTATGCTTTTTGATTTTTGCATGATCATTTAAAATATTAGGAGGGATATTAAAGTCTGACATTAAAGATGGAAACTATGACAGGTCAAAAAAAGGTAGAAGAATATTTGTTCCCTCATTTTAGGAAACCATGATTTGGTTCCTGGAAATAACAAATAGATTGACGGTATAAACGACGCTGTTGGAAAGGTTTATGTTTCCTGAATTCATTGTTTCTGACAACTAAACAAACTTCACCACATCATCCATAGTTTTGATCCCTTCGGGTCACTTGCCAGATTTTAGTGCTTTTAATGAATTTTATATTCATATAATTTGACAATTTGATTCAAATTTGGCCTGTTTTATTAATACTTCAGCGGGATTTTGTTTGTTGTAACATGCCTTTTTGAATAAATCTACATTACCTATTACTACTTTTACATTTTAAAATCCTTTTTAGGATACTTTCTAAGCTAAACAGTGAAATGATGCGTACATATACAGAAATGTGAAACTGCAGGAGCCCTAAAGGGAACATGCAAGGTCAAAAAAAGAAATTTTAATGAGATCATATAATAGTTTTGTGAGATCTTGCACAAAAATTATTGTGGATCTTGTAAAATATTGCGAGAGATCTCACAAAAGTATGCCGGAGATCTCAAAATTTCTTTTCCCCTCCATGTCCCTTTAGGGGCTCCGTGAAAACTATTATATCGACACTATATTTATTTGGCAATTTTTCTGTAGTTCTTTTTTTGTGACCGAGGACACAGGTGGAGCATAGCTGGAAGATAACTCACAGGGTTTATTGAAAAAAGAAGGGAAAAAAATCAAACTACTGTGTCCTTATTAGGAGGATTTTTCATCAGTAGTTCCAGTTTTTTAAATAAAATGGCACCATTGTTTTTCTTTTTGTTGTCTGCCTGGCCTTTTAAAAACTAACCCCGTATGTTTTGTTTTGTTTGTTTTTTATGTTAGCTCCTATTTTTTCTTGCTTTTTTATTTGTTTACATAAAATGTGTGCCTCTGGAGGCTGAAAGTTTGCTTCTTTGCCAGCTTTAGAAAAGTATCCTCCTGGCTGCTTTCTATGTCTACTTCCCTTATTAGCTGGGTTATAGGTTTAGCTAGACGCCTCTGTTTTTAGTCCATTTTCTAATTTAGTATAGCTTGATATACTGGTTTATAACCCAACCCCACTTTTTAAACCTTTTTAAACACATTATCTCTGGTCTTCATGATGCTGTTCAATCACCGAGGGTTCTCTAACAATCCTCTGACGCTGTCACAGAACAGATGGGTTTATAATCATCTTCTATTAAATGCAGTGGACTCTAGTCACTGATTAGGTGACTTCTGAAGGCTTCTGGTTTCACTTGGATTTTTATTAAGGGGTCTCAAAGTAAAGTGGGCTGATTATCAAGCGTCAAGTAACAAAGTACGAATACTTTGTTACCTTACTTAAATAGAATTTTTAGCTATCTACTTTTACTGAAGTTATTATTTTTTAGAAAAGACAATTACCTCTACTACTTTGCAATTATCTCTACTTTCTGCTGCTCATATTTTTTTTAAAAAATTGTTAGTTTTTGTTTCATTTAAGCTCATTAACTATGGCCTGTTGGTATTAAAAATGAATAAACATCAAAATAATTTTGTTTCATCAATCAATTTCTTTTTGTGGATGGACTCTGTACTGCACACATATTTATTGCTCCCCACAAAACCAAAAATAAATTGTTTCTTAAGATGATGCAAAGTTAGAAATTGACTCTCTTACCGTATAAAAAACTAAGAAAAATTAAGTATAAAGGAAGTTATAATCCAGAATTATAGAAAAATAAAAGTCCTTAAGATTTTTCCTGCATTAATTTTACTTTCATACTTTAAGTAGTTTTAAAATTTGTACTTTACACTTTTACTTGAGTAAGTTAGGTTGATACTCTAACTTCTACAAAAAGTTTTTTTAAATAGTAGGATTTATACTTCTACTTAAGTTATAAAAATTAATACTTTTGACACCTCAGCTGATTACAAATGCATGCGATACTTTCAGTGTGCCTAATTTTCAAATATTACAAATTTCTCTGATTTTACACACTGCTATTGTATAACAGTACATGAAACATATTTATTTTTTATTTAAAAGCCCATGAAGATTAATACTCATAAAACATGACAGTATGTGTCATTCTAGGCTGAAGTCTGTTCTCACACAACACCCATCTCCAGGCTTAAGGACAACACACGCTATGATGCAGTATGTCAGGCAGACATTCAAACATGCAGTTAAATAAGGGCGGCTGCACATGATTAAATGTGTATCTGTTTGTGAAAAAAGCAGTTCTCATTGTACATGCATCCGTCATTGATTTCGCTGATTTATTTTTCCTATTGATGTTGTCATAATGTCCCTTCAGTCACACAGCTGCACAGATGGGAAAAGATGCCGATGTTAGCGGATGGTGAGCTTTTTCTCTGTGCAGATAAAATATTTGGCTGCCTTTAAAAACAAATCCTGTTTTTTTCTCCCCCTCAACTCTTTCTCTTTCTTTCTTTCTTTCTTTCTTTCTTTCTTTCTTTCTTTCTTTCT
>JAGKQL010001391.1:0-39748 GCA_018398635.1 Cyprinodon brontotheroides
CTATTTACAAATTGTCTTTGAACAAGTGTGTGTGCTCTGTTTCTCACTTTAACAACTGTCATTTTTTATTTCACTCATTTACAGTATCCTCCCATCAGACCTCTGATACTTCATTTCAAGAAATTTGGTGACCATCTGCAGATCCTGTAAAACCACTGAAAGCTTTTGGAAACAATGGCAGAGAAAAAGAAGGTAGAACTGTTCCCATTAAAAGACAGCTTTTACAGCTATAGAGATGATGTGAGCCAGCTCTATCATTTCAGGATCATAAATGTTTCAAATATAGAACCAAAAATAATTGGAAAACAATTTTTTGAAATTCTCTTGATGACAAGATTCTCTTATGTTCTTGTCAGGTTTTTAAAGATCCCATCCATGGGACTATAGAGCTGCATCCACTCCTTGTCAAGATCATTGACACGCCTCAGTTTCAACGACTAAGAAACATCAAGCAGCTTGGAGCTGCATCTTACATTTACCCTGGAGCAACCCACAGCCGCTTTGATCACAGCATTGGGTAAATTAAGTGTCTAGTTGCTGTTGTTCAGTAACAATGGTTTTCTTAAGAAGGCTTTATCTTGTAAGGTTTAATCTATTTTCTTTTTCTTTTATTTCTGTTACAGAGTGGCTTACCTGGCTGGAGAACTTCTAAAGTCTATCAGAGAGAAGCAGCAGGATCTTGGGATTACTGACTGGGACGTCCTTTGTGTGCAAATTGCTGCACTTTGCCATGACCTGGGTGAGGGATGTCCTGAGTCAGACTCACAGTTAATATTCAAAAACCCAGCAGCAGTTTGAATTGTAAAAAAAAAAAAAATATTGTATTGTAAGCATTAGTCAATCATCTCAAATAAGTAAATGAAGCATATTTGTTTCCTGAGGAAAACTAATACCTCAGAATGGTAACTAAATGGTAACCGTACAAAGTAATAGTTAAATGCAGAAGGTACATTTTCTCATTGGGGGAACATTGTTATACAATTCATTTATTTGTTGTTATTGTAACATTGTAACATAGGATTTGACGCGGGCAGTCTATCACTTGTTCAATTTCTGTTTTAGACCGAACATCTACTAACATACAAAGAAAATAAACACTTCTGATAACAACCATAAGTGTTATAAACTTTAAAACAATATCAATATATAATTAGCTTCTTTTTTAAATTATTCAAAATTGTATCAGTGTCTGTGAAAAGAAATTGGTTTAAACTTGTTTAAATCAATTTCTTTTGGGACCAAAAAAGACTTAGAATACTTGTTTCCAAAATAAGGAACTGTTTAAGATCGTTTATAAAGACTAAATCATATTTCAAACCCCTGAACTCTGACTTCCTTTCTTTTCAGGACATGGACCGTTTTCCCACATGTTTGATGAAATGTTTATACCCAAAACAAGACCTGGAATTAATTGGACGGTAAAAGATTATTACATATTTTAATAACCTGCTACCTCATTTCATTTTTTCACATTGATTTAAGAACAAGAAACACTATTAGAGAACACATTACAAGAACACAGTTAACACTTTTTCTCTGTTGATAGAGTAGGAAACATGCCACCCTAGCCCTTTTTTTGTCTGAACCCAATTTAATTGCCAATGAATTCCTTTGTTTGTTACTTAAAAATGTAAGTTATTCTTTTGGTGACAAGGTATAATTTTGATACATGAATTCACGTTTTCCCCTGTTTAAAACTATTGGATTAATATATTTTCAATTTAGACCCTGCCATAATGTTAACAGCCCAAGAAAAAAATGTGTTATGCTTGTACAAAAGTACATCAAAAACAATTCAGAATATCGTGGCAAAATTACTTATTCATATATATAGAAATATATTTTCTCTTATATTAAATATAAGACTTTAGGTTAATTAATAAACCCCGGTTCTTCAAATATAAATGAGGTATCTAACTATGGAGTCACAACTACACTGCTGTCTTCAAATGCTCTATTACCTTACACCAGTCTTAACTGGCCAGCAGAAGTGATGTCTGCTACTGGAGGACGAATTTCCTCCCACTATAAGGACCTGAATTCATGCTGGTGATCCTCAGTCTTGTAAGCACCAACTCCCTCGCTCCAGGCGAGTAGGGTGATCTGGTGAGATACCTCACACATGTTTCAGAGAACTGGAGTTAACTCCTTAACCTTAAGTATTCTTTCACCATTTCTTTCAGTAGCTCACTAAAGGATATTGCAATTTCTGTACTGACAGATAAGCTTACTTGAGGACCACAATTATAAAAGTCAAGATGTAAAAACCCTTTATTTTCCTGAAATAGGGAAATTGTGGTGTTACAGCAGCATTACAGCAAAAAGTGGTCACACAAATGTGGACATTAAAAGTCTGTAAGAAAATAACAAAAATAAGTGGTTAGAGTTAAAAAAGGAAACAAAATAAAATACTGAACTGTACAGTGGTATGATGGCAGGGTTAGGTTTCAGTCCAATCTTAGAGTCCCTACCGGAAAACTGCATACAGAATGGGTTTACTGAAAACATGTAATGTGACTCTCATGTTTAGCAGAAACAAAGCAATCAGCAAAGCAGTCTTAAATTAGCCTGATCACCAGATTAAATGTGAGATCAAATGTGTAATTTAGTCTGGCCCTGATGAATGAGACATCGGAAGATTGTTTATGAGAACAACCCGTTGTCTTTCAAACCAGTGTCTGTGCCTATTGGCCAAAGCTCCGAACAATGAGCGCAGGTGACTGGGATGTAGTAAGTGCAACAGAAAGCTGGTGGGGGAGTGTAAATAAACAGCCTGTCGGTAAAACAGCGAATACGTCCTTCTTAAAAATTAATGAGCATAGAGCCACACAGTTCTTATCTGTTGGTCAAAGTGAGTATAAAGCTGATCATAGTTCCCAAGTAAATTATGATTGCACCTGATAGCTGCCCACATTTAAAGATAAGCAAACATATCCAGTGTCATGTGGCTAATTAAAGTTAGGATTTTTCCACTTTATTCTGATATGTTCCTTTTATTTTAAAAATGTGATGGCCTGTTCTCACAATAAATATTTTTTGTGTCTTGCAGCATGAGGCTCAATCTAAAAGAATGTTTGACCATCTGATGGGAATGGATGGCTTAAGAAAGGCCATGAAGGATGCGCTGAATGAATTGGATGTGCAACAAAGAGAACCTGAACAGATTCTAAACCGAGAACTGGTCTTTATCAAGGAGCTCATAGACCACAACAACCAGGTGCCCATCCTGACAGTTTCTGGAATCTAATAATATAAGATCAACTGGATCATAAAAATAGTTTCTGTTCTCACTTTTCTTTGCACCGATATACACTCCTGAAATGATGTTATATCCAACATTGATTGCAGTGCCAAACATCACCAGAATCCTTCAATGTTGTGAAAGCATTGGTAGTAAAATGTGTTAGCAATATTATGGAAAACTAAGGAAAATAGGGAATTTCTTAAGAAAGGTTGGACTGGTCTATATAAAACCAGTAGAGTATTAGAACTCATTCATCTTCCTGTCTATCTGTCAATAAATGTGTTTTGGTGAGAAACACCCCGGCTTGAATAATTGTTTACAATTCTGTTCTTCAACCTTCTTTAGACCCCACCCATAGGGCGTGCTGGAAAAAAGTCTTTCACTCTATGACATTGTGTCCAACCAAAAGGAACAGATTGATGTTGATAAGTGGGATTATTTTGCCAGGTGGGCTTCTCTGGATATGATTTTACTTAAAAGATGTGTCTTGTCTTAAATATATACACATATTTTCAAATGAGTCTTTCCTTTTTCCATATGTCAGAGACTGCCATTACCTGGGTATGAAGAACAGCTTTGACCATGAGCGGTTGATTAAATCTGCAAGGGTGTGTGAGGTGGATGGAGAGTGGCAGATCTGTTACAGAGACAAAGTGTGTTTTTTTTTTTTTTTCTCCTTCCTTTCAATACTCAACCTCAGATTGACAATACTTGACACTGAACATTGTCATTATCGTTAACAGGAGGTGTTCAATCTGTATGACATGTTCTACACAAGGTTCTCTTTACACAAAAGAGCCTACAAGCACAAAGTGACCACTGCCATACATTTGATGTAATTAGCCCTTGACATTGCTGTCAAGACAGTCTTCTGGGTTGATGTTTTTGCTTTATCACCCTTTCAAAACACTGTTATACAATTAAATGTTGTATTTCTCCATCAGGATAAACGATGCTTTTCTTAAAGCAGATGAGCACATCTGGTTTGAAGATCACACCCTGTCCACAGCTATAGATAACATAGTGGCCTACACTAAGCTGACAGGTAAGTTGACATTTACAACACTGTAACAATAGTTTGGTTGAAGTTTATTATTACACACATATTTAACAGATTGTACTTTAATAGTATAAAATCAAATTAACAGAATAAAGATATTGATAGATATTAGGTTAGTTATAATAAATGTTCACTTGATTATTGTAGCTTCCAGATTAATAAAGAGGAGAGCATAGTAAAAGGGAAACAGATAACAAGGCCTAACCTGATTTAAATGTGCAACGTGTAACAGTAGATGAAAAGGAAAAAATAGGACACTTTCCAATAATGTGACAGTCAAACTTAAATATGAATGACCTGTTAATTGGATTAAATTGTAGAGCAGCAAGGATATCTACGGCTACGTTCACACTGCAGGCCTTGATGCTCAGTTACGATTTTTTTGTGAAATACGATTTTTTTCGCGTTGCCGTTCATATTTCCAAATATATGCGACTTGTATGTGATCTCCTGTGTGTACTGCAGTCATACAACGCACGTGTTTCACATGCGCAGTAGAGGACTCAATGACGTCACAGGCCAGCATGCTTTATGTTTACGGAAGTAAACATGGACGGTAGAGCCGGCGCGCATCTTGCGGTCTTTTCCAACCATAAAAACTCGATCTTTTCAATACGGTTAAACATTAATATTCATCATCATCTGCCATTGTTCTTGTTTTTTTTGCAGCTTCTCTGTAGCAAGACGCGGAATAGTGACCATTGTCTGGTATTATTGTCATTCAGGTCGGATGGATGCGACCTGGCCGTTCAGACACAGGTCACATTTGAAAAGATCAGATTTGTATCGGATTCAGGACCACATAGCCAAGTGGCCCGGGTCGGATTGGAAAAAATCTGATCTGTGTGGTTCAGACTGTCATGAAAAGATCAGATCCAGGTTGCATATGGGCCAAAAAATTGGATTTGGGTCACTTCAGACTGCAGTGTGAACGTAGCCTATGTGTACAGATAAAAAACAAATACAAAAGATAACCAGGTATTTTTTCAAATTACTCTGATTCTGAAAAAGTACTGAGCTGAACAAAGAATATTTTTGCAGCTTAGACAAGAATAGATGTGTGACAGCAATTGATTAAGGCAAGGGAGGTATATTTACATACCAAATAGAGCTAAAAAGTGGGCAGATTTCCTGTCCCTCATTTCAACTGCATGCACCAGACAAAAAAACTACTCTTTAAAATACACTCCTAAATTTGTCACCAAACCACTGAAACCATTTTGTGTTTCTCTTTGACTTGTAGATACCGTATTTGATCAGATACTGAACTCCACCTCCCAAACACTTCGAGAGGCAAGGGATATATTGAAAAGGATAGTGAGGAGAGACCTCTACCATTGTCTGGGGGAATTCCACTCAACAGACACCCAGCAAGTTATCGAGGTATACTTGTTTGAGTGCAAATGTAGCATCATGTCAATTAACTGCACTCTATGAATTAATGTTTGACCTCATATATAAGTACCATTTGGAAGTTGTAACATATCACACAGATTGTACACAATTTCTGTTAAGGCAAATTGGAACGCATTCCGCCAACTTGACCCGAATTACTATATTGTGCATGTGAGTTTCATTGTAAACAGGAAAATTCAGTCAACATCTGAAAACATGAAATGTTTCTTTAAGTTTTCATATTTAAACCTTCTTTACTTGGTATTTAGGAAGTGCTATTTAACTATGGAAGAGGGCCTAATGACCCCATAAGTGATGTAAGATTCTACAAGAAAAAAAACCCAAAAGTCGCAAGGCCTATGATCAGAGCTGAGGTGAGATTTCATGTAAAGAAATTGTATTTCTTTATTATTTTTGCTTATTTATATCACTGATAGTATTCTTCCAAATCCAAAGAACCCACAAATGGATTCAATTTGTTGGTTCAGTATAAACAAGGGCTACTTACCTCTTTTTCAGGTCTCTCATCTTCTTCCAGAGAGGTTTGAAGAGAGGCTTTATATAATCTACAGCAAGAGGAGCGATCAAGATCTGGAGGCTGACATAGAGGCTTTTCGCAACTTCAGGCGCCAATAATTAGAAGCCAGGTTTAAAAAAAACAAAACAACAACATGTAGGGGAGCTACATGACAAATAATGTAATGATGAATATTAACTGAGTTTAACTATTTGACTTAGATTTATGATCCCTCTGTTTTGTCTTCATTCTACCACTTTTATTAACTAAGTTAATACTAAAATATTCATATCAGTTAAAATCTCATATATAACTGTTTTAATTAATGTTATTATACCAGCTTCAAAAGATAGAAACTGCTGAAATTGTTGTTTAAACTTTTTAGATGCCTTTTTGGTTTTATAGTACAGCTAGAAGGAGTGTAAAGTAGCTTTTGTTACATTAGAAAAATGACTTTATACTTATTCATAGAAAAAGTTTTCTTAAAGTGGAAGGGGTTGAATTAATACAACCAATTTTACTTCATATGAAGAAATAAATCTAAGACAGAAATCAAGCAAACAGCTATAATTTTACATTGACAAATTTTTCAAATTTACATTTTCAGTTATATTTTTTTCCTTGTAATGAATTTGGTTATAGGGTATATAGTTAATTATTTTTGTTTTAATATATATTAATTAGTTTTGCTGGATAATGTTTGCATGTTATCCTCACCATTTGTGTGTGTGTGTGTGTGTGTGTGTTTCAAGGGTATCTTTAGGTATCATTTAAAAGTTGTTCTTACCAAAACGTGCAGTGGTGGAAGCAAATCTTAGCCTGCATGTCCTAATTTCTATGAAAGTGTAATACTTTTAAAATTTCAACAGAGTTGTTTCAAATTAAACTTTATGCAAACAAATTATGTTTTATTCTCCTTTTTTAATACCAGAGGACAACATGTAGCCTATTCATTTACACCTAATAAAATCTGACTAACTTACCTAAGCTAATATTGTTATTTTTCACAATCACTGAAGCACAAGAGAAAAGTTTTAGCTACGCAAGAAACATGAAACTAATTTTTATTGGTGGTAGATTGAAGTTTACATTAGAATTTTGTTGTTTCTTTTTGAAATTACCTTTCTTTTAATTATTATTATTATAGCCAGAAGTAGTATTGAGAGACAATAAGGATGAGTGTGAAAATACCTTAAAGACACTGAAGTTCAACACCAAAGAAAAATTATAAAAATATTATTGAGGAAATGCAGGAAGCTGTTAGAATTCAACTTTATTGTCATTACAATTGTAGTACAGGTGTAAAGCAATGAAATTCAGGTGCAAAGCAAAGAAATGCACCGCACAATGGCTCTTCACGGCTGGGCGGTGGCCAGTGAGCAGTGTTGGGATTAAGGGTCTTGCTCAAGGATCCAGAGTGGCAGTCTATGGGATGTTGATCTCAGAACGTCTGGGATCCAAGCGCATCGCCGTAAGCACTAGGCTTCCACTTCCCAATCAATTATTATCGATTGTAAACAAGGTTTCATTTCTGTAATGCCAATAAATATAGATTAATGTTTCACTGAAAATATAAATACCTGGATAAAAAAATCATTCAAATTTTGAATCTACATTTTTTTGTATTTTAGTTAAATAATAGGTTAGATATTCTTTAAGATAGAAAGAAAATAAGATGTTTGTGTAACGCCAATCAGGCGCTACGTTATTTAAGATGCCACAGCACATCAATTACAACTTGGCAGAGTTTAAGCCTGATACACTCCCTGACGCAAACTGGAGGTGGCCCCATATCAAAGGCACAATCTACGGTCTTAATAAACAAATATGTGCTTTATCCAATATTAAAATGACAAATCTTCAGAAAAAACTATTCCTTCAAACAGAAAAATAACAAGATACAGTATATCTCAGAAGAATATAACAGAGACTTGCTAATGTGTATAGGTTGGCTTTAAATCTGTAATAAACGAAAAAGCTTTGTTTTAAAAGAGCTATTTTGTTTGTTTTGGAACACACCTAATTTAGTAGAGAGAAACGCAATATATTACACAATGAAATAGTTTAACAGTAGACTTCTAACACAGAGATTGGCGTATAACATCGGCAATAACAAGTACAATAACATTTGCAGTTCTACTTTTGTCCCATATACATGTGAAATTCAACATAAAATATGTAGTGTCTTAAACAAAAATAAATTAAATAGATAAAAAACAAGCATAAACATCGCCTAACATGTAGAAAGGAGGAGATGTGAATTGCATTGTTTACTATTTTTTTTGTTTCGTTTTCTGTTATTGATGTTATTGTGTCCTGTTATGGTGTCGCTCTGTGAATAGCCGTCCCAAAGCTAGCTGATAGCCCAACAACTTTGCTTTCACAAGCAGACCTTTGTGACTGTTGCCATAAGGTTCTGCTTGACACTTGTATATTAAACTTGCGACTAATATTTGGGGTGTCAAACCATATACAACGGACATATACATGTCCGTTGTATATGGTTTGTATAAAGAGTGGCGGGTTTGTATAAAGAGTGGCGGGTATTCTTTGAATGTGTGTCGCAGTCAGGACCTATGGTGATTACACAATGTTAATCAGCATAGGCGGATCTACTGGGGTACCCTATGATATAAATGACAGCCTTGCCACCCCTGCTGCCACCCCAGTTGGCGGTAGGGGTGGCGAGGCTTATAAATTATGGATCATTTGAGAATTACGACCGCTAATTTCTAATGTCGGACTGCAGTGAATGCAGCACGAGATGACCCGAGAGCGACAGAGACTGATTGTTTTGAAAACCGAATGGGGCAAAGCGAGGGAGCCAGGGTTGATGGGGAGAGGAGACACAGGATGAAACAGGTAAAAACTGATTAACTAACTATTGAGAAATGAAATCATAAAGAAAGCACAATGTTGCTAGCATAACTGCAATGCTGATTTTGAGATGATAAAAATCAGGTTGCAGAAAGTTATTTCTCTAACTATGATGTTAGTTAGGCCTGATGTCTCAGGCTCATAAAGACATATTTGCGGTCAACTATGACAGAACAGAGACTATCAAGTTTGGTTGTACTCAAATCAAAACGCACAAAGGCTTTGGATCTAAATACATTAGTGAAGCGTTTTGCTGAGCAACATGGAAATCACCGCATTCAGCTGTTATAGTCATGTTAACTCTATGTTATCCTCTCTGGTGAGCCTTTACAGAGCTGTTACATTTTGTTTTGGCACCGGAGAAAATCTGATATTTCCTTTATTAAAACCAAAAGTGTTAAAAGTTAAAAAATGTGATACTGGTGTGAATCCTGCTAAATATGAAGCAATGTTGTTGTTTCTTGTTTTTTGTATATATAACATGAAACTATCCAGAAATGACCTGTATGAACCTACTCACAAGCAAAATGTATTTTTATGTTGCGTCTTTTCAGATTTGTGGAGATTTTGATGTAACATACAGAACCCGCCTTTTTGTTGATTTGTTGATACAGCAGTATGGAGGAACAACTCTGCCATATTTAAAAATAAATACAGAAATAAATAAATGCTTAATAAATAAATAAGCATACAATTAATTGCCACCAAAAATACAAACAACAAATAAATGTAAGTAGAAATTAAATTATACAGCTAGTTATATTTACCCAATTTATTTTTTTGTCATTTATTATCTTCAACTTCATTTTTTAATTACTTATATTTTTAAGTATTTATTTATGTGCATGTTATAATATTTTTGTCTGTTTTATTCTTCCTTTGTATTTTTTTACCCTAGTTATTTCTTCGCCGCTATTTCTTTCTGCCTGCCCTTTTTACATTTCTGCCTGCCATTATAATATAATTTCTAATTACATTTATTTGTTGATTGTATTTTTGGTGGCAATTAATTGTATGCTTATTTATTTATTGAGCATTTATTTATTTCTGTATTTATTTTTAAATATGGCAGAGCTGGTCCTCCATATACAGCTCTATCTACAGCATATTTAAATGCATGAAATGTCTCTTTCATGTTGCTGTAACTGCTGTATGTCAAGTTACTGAGGAACAAATGGGGTAAATGTGTGTTCAGAGTAAACATTACATAGATGTCAGTACACACCTTGTTTGGTGCCTTGACCCATTTATTTCTACTGTGTAGTTCTGCTCACTTTTAGTCCAGCTCAGTCCATAGATCTCTGATAGGTAACTTTTTCTTTCTATAGTTTTTTCTTGTGCAAATGCTGCAAAGCTGCCTCTCTGACAGTCAATCTCACACATCTGCGCGACTCAGCAGCACCTGTGTCTTACCTTATATAACTTTCCTGTGATAATGCCCCTCTAGAAGTAGTGTTATCATTCTTCTATCTCCTATTAAGTGAGATCACATTGTTGATATATTATTAATATGAACTGTTTCACATGAAACACTAGTACTGTACATACTATTTCTCTCCAAACTGTGATAACTGTGATTAAATTCAGTGTAAACAAATGCCATATGTTGCCACCCCTAAAAAATTCCTGCCCCCCTCTTGCCACCCCATAAATATTTTTCTAGATCCGCCCCTGTTAATCAGGATGGTTTACTGTATATCTGTAGCTGCAGCTTAGTATTTAGTGTTAGTGTGTATACTCGAGCACCTGGAACCAGCTGTTTCGGGCCCCCATTTCCTATGGTCCTCTCATACCCATGGCTGCCATGCGAGCACAACCCTGGTGGTCAACCCCTCTAAGCCGAGCATGGCACGCCAGCCACGGTGGCACAGGTGCCAAGCATCCCCCAAACCGAGTGCAGGCACAGGCCGCACTCAGAGTCAGGTCAGGCAGACCCACATCATAGTCCGACATACATCTGGGCACTGTGATTGTATCCTACCTACTGTACAGCCATGCCAGCATGCCGCTCCCACCGCAGTGGCGGAACCAAACCTACCAATGTCCAAGACCCCACCCAATGCCAGGTACCGCCATCCAACATCCCAGCAGGTAGACAAGCCTAGAGAGCCCAAAGAGAACCAGAAACCACAGCCAAACCATTACCAACCCCAAGGGCCCATCTCAGGCTGGAGTGGAGGGAACAGAGGTGTGAGAGACCCCATGCCAGCTCCCCTCTTGCTTGGATGTAGTGTTGTTGCCTGTTGGACTACTGTGTATTTACAACCAGGGGGAGGGTACGAGTATCTGCATGATGATGTAAAAAGGATTTTCCCTGCCATTTGATAATAGTAATAATAATAATAATATTAATAATAATACATGTTATTTGCAATGCACTCAACATTTAAGAAAAATCTTGAAATGATACAGGTAAAATCATCATAAAAAGGTAAAAGCAAAAAATGTAAAACTAAACATCATTGTAAAGTACATATGAATAAATAGGTTGGTGGCATAATTATATAAGGTTAGCAGTCGTAAGTTTTGCTAAAAAGGGATGTTTTTAATCCTTTTTTAAAAGTCTGGATAGTCTGTAGTCCCCTCAGATGATCAGGGAGGGCATGCCAGGTCCAAGGAGCGGCAGAGCAGAAGGCAGGATCGCCCATGGTGCTTAGCTTAGTCTTAAGGAGGGGTAGGTTGTTTAAGTGTTTTGAGCGGCGGGATCATGTTGCAGTGAGAAGGGGTGAACAGCTCCTTCAGGTGTGGGGGGGCATTTCCATAGATAAACTGGTGGGTGAGACTTGAGACCTTGCATTCAATCCTTGCAGAAACAGAAAAGATAGTGAAGTGGAGAATGGGTGTGATGTGGTTGTACTTTCATCAGGATCCTTGCTGCACTGTTCTGTACATTCAGTAGTTTCGGTAGACTTTTGTTAGGGATCCTGATGATAAGTGCCTTACAGTAGTCTACCCTGGAGGAAACAAAGGCATGAACCAGTTTTTCTGCATCAGCCAAGGTGAGTGTAGAATGGAGTTTTCAAATATTTCTTAGATGATATAAGAAGATTTTGCAGAAGATTTTTATATGGGCTTCAAAGGTGAGTTGTGGATCAAATCTTACACCAAGATTGCTGTTGTGGAGAGGGGAATGTCCTGGCCAGAGATGGTTATACCAGTTATAGAAGATGACTGGACTTGGTGCGATGCGCCAACAATAATTGCCCAGGTTTTGGAGCTGTTCAAATGGAGAAAAATGTGTTTCATCCACATCTTTATCTCCTCCAGACAGGCATTAATAATTAAGGATGATGATACAAGTGTTAAGGCTGCAGTTGGATGAGATTCAGATTTTATGTACAGTTGTGTATCATCAGCGTAAAAGTGAAATGAGACTTCATGGTGGCTGATAACATGACCGAGTGGAAGGATGTAGATGATGAAGAGGATGAGCCCAAGGACTAATCCCCAGAGGAGTCCGCCAATGACTTTGTGTTGCTGGGTTACTTGTATTGCCATTTGAGATGTACTCCTTTCTGTCAGTGAGGTATGATTGAAACCAGTTCAGAATAGTGTCAGACACTCCACTAGTTTTGTGTAGCCGGTTGAGAAGATTTTGACAAAAGCAGCAGACAGATCAAGGAGTACGAGGAGGGAAGGTGAGCCTTAATCTGCTGTCATTCGTAGGTCGTTTGTGAGTTTAACCAGGGCTGTTTTAGTGCTATGAGCAGAGTGAAAACCAGACTGGAATTTCTCAAAAAGATTGTTTTGTTCAAGATGGTCCTGGAGAAGGGGGGCAACAACTTTTTCCAACACTTTAGAGAGTAATGGGAGATCGGAAATGGGCCTGTAATTTGAAAGATATGGATCAAGGTTGAGTTTCTTTCAGAAGTGGTCTGATTATGGCTGTTTTAAGGGGATGTGGAACATTGCTGGAATGGAGGGAGTGGTTTATTACAGTGGTAATCAAACAATGAACTAATTCAGACCTGCAAACCGGGTTCTTTAGTATAAGAGAAACATGAATGGAAAAAATAGTACAAAGACAACTGTTTTTGAGAGGGGTTCTGTTTGAATCTAATGTTGGAGCTTTTAAAATAGTAAATTCTTTTAAATTTGTAGTTTCAGTTTCTTCCACAAAGCAGCAAATTTCTAAATAATACCTTGGTGGTTAGTTTTGTGTTTTAGCCTGGGAGAAAAAAGGCCTCAGTCTGCACAGTGTAGGCCAGTTTACAACAGTCTAAATACTTTAAAAAGATTTTTTTTTTTAAAAAAAGAAAGCTCTGTCTATTAGACTCTGACTGATTTGTGAATGTTTACACCTAACATTTCTGTTTACAGAGGGATTTTATAGAGGGTAAAAAATCTCTGCAGCCCAGAGCTTCTGTGGTGAGCTTAATAAATGTGATAACGAAACAGTTCAGGGCTTAGACTGATAAAGAAAAGCAATAAAATCTACTAACCCAATCCATTATGTAACCCGCAACCTCCCAAACATGACTTAAAACTAGAGTTTAAATAATCCTGTTGCACCCAATGTAACCAATGAGCTCTTCCTGTCTCACTTGTCTCAGCTTTTAATACTGCCACTTTTGGCTGATTTTTGTCCTGCTCTCTCTGTTTCTGCCTCTTGCAGCACGAGGCCGCCTCTTTGAAAATGTTTGAATACCTTGTGGAAGACAACGGCTTGAAGCCAGTTATGGAGGAACACGGCCTGGTGCTCCCAGAGGACCTGGACTTCATCAAGGAGCAGATCGCAGGTTCGATGGAGAGCAGTTTGGCTCGAGGAGAAAAGGTAAACCATGTCTAAACTAAAACAGATGATAACTGCATGACTCTATGCCTTCCATGTATGAACGATAACTTTAGCCAGAGTGACTGTTACTTCCATCACCATCTTGATTTCCCAACGTAATCATTAGGTAATCATCATTCTTCACAAATTATTAAACATTTGTTATATTAGAAGTGTTATATTCAATGGGCCACCAACCTGGGATGCCAATTAATGTTGTGATTTTATGTTCAATGCCAATCCAGATAGGATGTCATATTAGTGTTGTGAATTTATATTCTATTCAATTCTATTCCCAGCTGGGAATTTATATTTCTGATACTTTAAGATGTTTATTGCTCTCCCCGGTAGGGGTGGGAAATATCTTAATCGGATATTAATTTGGCTGTTATATACTATGTATGAACACACGTCCTACTAGCTGTGTGTTAGAACAATAAATGAAAGAGCGATTCGAGCACTAATCCTGATCAAACTGTTAATTCTGCACATAAAATTGTCATGATTTAACTAAAGATCAGACCCAAATGCAGAAGACCAAACAGAGAGACCAGGGAAAAAGTTTAACAGGTTTATTTAGGAGATTGTAAAGAATCCAGTGTTGCTCTGAACACTGCTCAACCGGAACTGAAAGGTGAGGGGAAGACACTGCGGTTAGTTCAGGCTCGGTGGGAAATTTGATTCTCAAACTTGAAGAGGAGAAATAGACTGCTAACTCACATTTCCAGAGAAGATGTTGACTCTTTGATTCCAGTCTGTGTGCGGTAGTTCCAGTGATTGTCTGATTCGGTGGTTTACCCAGAATGTGGTTGTCTGTAGGTGAACGGAGAAGCTGACTGCCACTGAGATTTCCTGCGGTACTTGAACGGGTCGTAGTGGAGATGAATCCCTTACTCAGTGTGAAGCTCAAATGATATCTTGAGGGGAAGTGGGTTCAAACCTCTAGTTTGAATCCTCAACTCAGTTTGAAGCTCAGATGTTCCTTCCAGGGAGAGAAGGTCGTAAAAATCCAGACAAAAATGGAATAAATTCACCACAACTTCTGTTTAAAACATAAGAGTTTATTTGCAAAAATCATTTAGTTCCAAGTCAAACATATTTCAGTTTAACACTCTTGACTAAAACTAGTGAAACTCAACTAAACTACTATGTAAAAAGAGGAAGAGGAAACATGGTTGAAAAGCATATTACAGTTTAAGATGGATTTTGAGTTTGAGAAAAAGTGTTTCTGGAAGAATTTTGGATATGACCAAATTCTCATAAAACAGGACAGATGGACCCAGTACTCAAGGTGAGACAGCCAGTAGGAAAGTTCAAAGCGTTTATTAAAAGAGAAACAAAATAAAACTGGAGCTGCTAGTATTCAGGGTTTCCGAACAGACAGGAACAGACAGAACAGGCAGGATCCAGGCATCACAGAACTCCCAGGCAGGTTTAGAGTCCAAACAGAGTCCAGAAGCGTGACCAGGCGGACGCGCACAGGAGCAGACAGGATCAGGTGCAGACGGGCAGGCTCAGTGGCAGAGGGTAGCCGAGACAGGAGGTGGAATCAAAACTTGAGCAGGATCTTTAAACTGGTCTCTACCTTGGAGCCAGGCTTACTGGAATAAAAACTGATCCTTCTTGCGTAAACAACCAAAGCCAAAAACCCAGAGGACTCAGCAGAGGAGGAACAGTCGGCTGAGCAGGAGACAGGACAGACACAAAGGCTACGTTCACACCACAGGCCTTGATGCTCAATTCCGATTTTTTTTGTGAAATCCAATTTTTTTTCGTTGCCGTTCATATTTCCAAATATATGCGACATGTATGTGATCTCCTGTGTGAACTGCAGTCATACAACGCATGCAAGTGTCCCACATGCGCAGTAGAGGACGCAATGACGTCACAGGCCAGCATGCTCTATGTTTACAGAAGTTAACATGGATGGTAGTGCTGGAGCGTATCTAGCTGTCTTTTTCAACCATAAAAACTCAATCTTTTCAATATGGTTAAACATAAATACTGCTCTCTGCATCATCATCTGCCATTGTTTTTCTTGCCGCTTCTGCGTAGCAAGATGCAGAATAGTGACCATTGTCGGTTATTAATGACGTTCAGGTCGGAGGAATCCGACGTTCAGGTCGCATTTAAAAATGAGTTTCGTATCGGATTCAGGACCACATAGCCAAGTGGCCTGGTTCAGGTTGGAAAAAATCGGATGTGCGTTGTTCAGACTGCCATGAAAAGATCAGATCCAGGTCGCATATGTGCAAAAAAATTCGGATTTGGGTCACCTCGGGCTGCAGTGTGAACATAGCCAAAAAAACTCCAGGAAAAGAACCTTAGAGTTAACTGAACAAATTCAACATAACAGACTAACAGATTTGAACAACTAATAATCTGGCCATGATAGCTGGAACTGAGCCCGATATAAGGGCAACTGGCAAGTGGATGAGATAAGTGATAATCAGGAGCTGGAAAAAAAAAAAGCAGGTAAAAGGCATGAGTAATTAAGGCCAGCTATCACAGCAGATCATGACACAAATTAGCTTTTCACTAATTTAGAGAAATTGGAATTTTTTTCAGATCCAATTCACAAATGCAAATCCATGAGGTGAATAAAAAATTATTTGGCCAAATAATGTTTTATTACCAAACAACTTTAGCCAGAGGTTCCCCATGTTGGGAGCTAGGAGAAGTTCCACCTTTTCTCCAGCAGAGTCCTGCCGTGGATCCTTCTGACTGAGCCTCCTGCACACCTGCACCAAAAGCCCATCAAGATCATCAGAGGATCCACTCATATAAGCTAATCTTCAGACCTTGCCTCAAACACCGCAGTGTTGATCCAGTTGGTCAGCCGCTCTAAGCCTAGACTCTCAGTGTTACTTTGTGACTTTTAAATCCAGCCTGGATTCTAACCGTTGTCTCTGTCTTCCACAGGAAACCAGTGTCTCCTCTGTGAAGCTCAGGAAGAGCTAACCTGCCGAGCCGACCCTCAGAGCCCAAACCCGAAGAACCATAGAGAACTTCCATGCAGCTCAGGACTAAGAGCTGGAAAAACCCAAAGCCAAGGTCTGTTCATTAAAAGACGGAGACGCTGAAGCAGCAAGCTGACTCTGCTGATCTACTCTCTTCCAGATCCAACAGTGACTCTCCCAAAGCTAACCTCAAGAACCCTCAAAGGTACAATCAGTAATCATCAAGAAATCAAGCTCCAACTTGTAACGCTAACTGAACTGTCTCTCACGCAGACTCCGGTGAACCAGTATCCAGGCCCAGTGCCAGAACCAGTACATTCTGTGTGCTTGTAGCAAAATAAACTTGTAAAACTTTTATTCCTGTGTCCGTCAGTGGTGTTCTGCACTTGGGTCCCTCTTCAGCAGAGCCATCACTGACACCCCAGCTGTTATTCACCAAAGCTGTGTGTTCTCCTCTGGTCATCATGTGAAGTTGAAATATGGACACTGGTTCCCAATGTCCAAAAACAATTATCATGGCATATGGCGCAACAGAAGAATAAAAAAGTTTTTTGGGGGAAGATTTTTGTTGGGTAATCTTTGGGTTAGGGTGTATCTTTGTGAGGGTTTTCTTTTGTTTGTTTGTTTTTTTGTTAGTGTTTATATATAGTAATATAAAATTCACCCCCATATTTGTGCTCTGATTATGTCCAAACATTTCGACACAGAGTCTTTAGTGAGTTCTGGTATTGACTCGCTCTAGAAACCAGTATACACAGAATACACATTTTTAACCAACTGGAGGCAACTCCTCCTAAGAACATTTCAAGAAGATGCAAATCAATGATCCACCCTTAGTTCACCCGAGTATTGGTGTGAGTTGCATATTTTGCAGTATATATCATTAGAATACAAAGAATTCAGCTTTATTGTCATTGTCACAAATATAAAAGCAACAGAATGAACTCTCTGCATTTAACCCATCCAGTTGGGGAGCAGTGGGCTGCCATTGTGTGATGCCTGGAGAGCAGTGTGGGGTCAAGGTTCTTGCTCAGAGACTCAGAGTGGCAGTCTGTGGATGTGGGGCTCGCACTCAGAACCTCTGGACTCCAAGCTCAATGCCCTAACCACTAGGCTGCCACTCCCCCAAATTAGTAACTCCCCAAATCTTAGACTGCTTTTATGTAGTTTCTTTGGAATTAGGTTATTTATGCTTATTAGCAAGACAGGGTTATATGTGTTTGGGAGCTGAATGTTAAATCCTCCCTAGTTGTTTAGTGATGGCTTTTCTATTTTTAACTAACATGTCTTCCGTCACTCCTCTCTTATTCATCTGAGCATCTTCACATTTTTGCCCTTTGTGTTTGAAGTGCATGTCAGGAATCCAGTTTGTGTGGTCTGTTTTTGTATTTCCTTTCCTCCTCCACCAGGTGGTGCCCCGTCCCCATTGGGTCTCCCTGCGCACCTGCAGCTCATTGCCTCATTACCTGTGGAGTGTTCTTTAGCTGCTGACTCCCACTACCTCGACGCCAGAGTATTTGCCAATACAGGGTACTCTAGCCATGCTTAGTTTAGCAGAGTCTAACCTGAGTCTTTGTTTGCTAGTTTTGAATACTCTAGCCAAGCTGAGTTTTTCTTGAGTCAAACTGAGTTTGTGTCAAACTGAGTCTTAACTTTGTTCTTGTCTTTGCCTCTTGGCAGTAAGTCATACTGCAAACTGGATTTGTTCTGACCTTCTCTTTCTGGAAGGATCAACTGAGCTTCTAACTGAGCTGGGATCCCAAACTGGAAGTTTGGATCCATTTTCCCCAAGAGGCCGTTTGAGCTTCACACCGAGCAAAGTTTTCATCTGCACCGCCGCCCATTCAAGTACCGCAGGAAATCTGAGTGGCAGTCAGCTTCTGCGTTCACTCCAAACAGGAAGTTTGGATCCACTGTCCCCAAGAGGTCGTTCGAGCTTCACGCCGAGCAAAGGTTTCACCTGTACCACAGTCCGTTCAAGTACTGCAGGAAATCTGAGTGGCAGTCAGCTTCTCCGTTCATCTAGGAACAACCGCAGTCTGAGTAAACCCCGTCCACCCAACACCAAACAAGACAATCTCTGGAACATTCCACACAGACTGGATTCCATAAAGGACACCTTTTTCTGGAGAAGTGAGTCTGCAACCTATTCCTCCAATTCAAACCAAAGAATCTAATTTCCCACTGAGTCTGAACTAACCGCAGTGTCTTCCCCTCACTTTCCAGTTCCGGTTTGACAGTGTTCAGAGCAGCACTGGACTCATCTCTAAATTCTTGATAAACCTGTTAAACTTTTACCTGGTCTCTCTGTTTGGTCTTCTGCATTTTGGGTCAGACTTTCAATTAAATCATGACAGTTGTCAACCATATTCTTGTAATAAAAATGAAACAGTAAATGCAGTGTACATGTACATATTATAGGCTATAGCCAGTAGGAATATTACTTTCAAACGTCTTCCTATGGGCAAACGACTTGAAGGCACAAACTAAACTGTTCATATTTTGTTCTTTATGGTACACCAGCATTCATAACATGTAGGCGAATCACTGTTCCCCAGACATCCGCGGTTATATTTCTATTTTTTTAAAACAAAGCGGCGTGTGTGTGACATCATCCACGCGCGTCGGCTACTGTTCATTCTTCCTGTCCGGTGGGGGGCCGTGCAAAATGGCGGCGTGAATGGTTGATCTTTACAAGCTCTCCCGAGACTGTCTAGATAAGCAGCTGTTAATACTGCTTTAACGCAGGGAAACATTTATTCTGAGACCTTTATTACATATTTTGCTTAAAGTTGCTTAAAAAAGAAGTCCTGAAAACTTCAGAGAATGGCTGCAAGTGGTAAGCGAAAATCCGTCAGCACAGAAAATACACCAAAAAAGATGTCGGCTAAAATCACGAAGACCATGACTTCGCTGAAAACATCATAGCAACTTTAAAGTTGACGATAAACGAGAGGGCGGACGGTCTTCAAGCAAGCATAAATGATCTCAAAGATTCGGTGGATTATATTCATGAGGAAATGAAAGAAATGCAAGAAAAGATGACAGAAGCCGTCAGGAGAGTTGAAAATTCAGAAAAAAAGGTGCTGCTAATGGAAAATAAGCTGCTCGAACTTTCACGTTATAAAAGAAGATGGGACTTGAAACTTTCGGGAATAAGTGAAGAAGAAGGAGAAGATGTTCGTAGCAAAGTTATTTCCATTTGCCAGAAGACAGCACCAGAATGCAAAGAAAAACTACCAGACGTCATTGATAGCGTACACCGGCTGGGTCGCTAAACAAACACGGGACGTCCTTGAGTGATTATCCAGTTCTCCATGAGACAATACAGTGATGCGGTATGGAAGGCGGCCAAGCAGTTATCCTTTCTGAAATCAAAAAACCTAATCTTCAAGGAGGACTTCTCCCCAGAGGACCGTCAAAGAAGAAACATGCTGTGGCCGCTGGTGAAAAAAGCACGCAAAGAAGGGGAAACAGCCTTCTACATCGGTCCCAGAGCCTTTGTTATTGACAAAGGAGGAAAGAAGAAAGAACTTAAGTTAAGTGATGACATTTAAATGTCACAAAAGCTCCACTTATTATAATTTCTCTGTTGGGAGAGTTTGTTAGATATTCCTGTAACTAAATTTTCAGGTTAGAAGTTACATTTCTCTAGTAGCATTTCTATTTTAAAGTTATTTCACTCAATGCTCGAGGGTTAAGGAACAACACTAAAAGAAAGGCAACTTTTTTATACATAAAAAATTTTAAAGCGGATTTATGTTTTATCCAAGAAACTCATTCAACTGCAAATGATACCAGATTCTGGAAAAGTCATTGGGGGGACGAAATATGGCTGGCACATGGCACTACTCAATCAGGAGGAGTGGCAATATTACGAAACAACTTCAGTGGAGATGTATTATACTCACTCTTAGATACATATGGACATTTTGTTTTATTAGTTGTATCAATACATGAAGAATTTTTTTGGTGAGTTTGATATATGGGTACAATACCAAAGCGGAAAATATGCAACTTTATGATAGATTAATTAACGGGGTAAACCATTTATTGGGAAAATATCATAATATGAATATCATTATTGGTGGGGACTTCAATTTAATGATACTTTATATAGATTTCCTCCAAAAGCTAATACAAATCCAAACACGGTTCTAGAAAACCTTTGGCTTGACTGATTTATGGACTAAAAAATAGCTCCAAAATTGAATTTACGTGGCAAAATAAAACAGGCTCTTCTAAATCAAGAATTGATTTCTGGCTGGTATCTGATTTAATAGCTGATGAAATTAAAGCAGAGATTCTTCCAGCCCTTTTATCAGACCATAAGCTTATTTTAATTGGAAAAAACTAAATTAAACCAGTTTGGAAAAAATAAAATTACAGGTTACTGGAATCTAAATTCTTCACTGTTAGAAAATAAAACAGTAGAAGAAAACATTAAACAAACAATTATAGAGTATTGGAATACAGCTCAAAGTCAGAGGGAACTCCTAAAATATGAACTGTTAGGTTCAAAATTGTGGCGAGGAGTTCATATAGGACAAAAAATGAATCATACACAGAGAGGGATTTTCAAACAAATAAAAGTTTATGACCCTGTAAATGCTTTCTGGCTGAAGGCAAGTCTAGAATGACCCTCCTGATTGAATCCACAGGACAGAATGTAGCATCTTATTTCTTCAATGTTTCATATGCACACACATTAATTTTATAATATTTATTCAATAAACCTAACATGAACTTCGAAAAATGTTAATGAAAAATGCTGGAGGATTACAAAAAAAAAAAAAAAAAATGATCTAACTCTAACAATGTTCTGCCAGAAAATTTATCTGAAGAACAAAAGATTAGATTGAACCATTTACACCTGAACCTAGACAATATTTACATTTCCAAAGCTAAATGGGGCATACATCAGATCAAGACAGAAATGGTTAGAAGAAGGAGAAAAAAAACTCTTCTTATTTTTTTAGATTTGAAAAAAAAACTCCAAATAGCTAATAGTATTATGAAACTTCAAATCAATAAAATCTGTGAAGACCCTTTTCAAATCTCTTCTTATTGCGAAACCTTTTTCCAAGAACTTTATCAATCAAAATGTTCTGATGAAACTATCACACAATATTTCAATCTGTATAACTCACAGAGAGAGAAAGATGCAATTAGAAGAGTTTATTGATACGATAGTTTGAACTTTGGCGCTCAGGCCTCGGCAGGAAACATAAATGCTGATTTATAACTTTAATGCAGATAAACTGATGCATGAGAATAAGGATATTTCCCCCGGGCCTGAAACTGGTGGTGGAGTTTAGATAGATGAAGTTTGGTTAATCCATAGAGGCTGGTATACAGGGTGATGCTTGAGTTAGATGTCACCGAATGAACAAAGTTTGCATAAACTGTCCATAAATCTGTCCATGAAGAGCAAGCATGAAGCGACTGTGGAGAGAAAAAACTCCCCTTGGGAAGAAATCTCTGGCAGAACCAGGCTCAACATGGCGGTCTTCACTGCCGGACCGTTTAAAGTGACAGGGTACTCTGTGAAAGTCTGGAGGGAGTACACTGGAGGTGTGAGGTTGAAGTAGCCGAGGAGAGTGGGATGAGCTTACTACGATGGTGGAGAAGGGGATGGAGGTGGGTTGTCTGAATCAAAGTCCGACGCAGCGGCGGATCTTGCGCTTGTTGAAAGCAGGTCAGAGATGATTTGGAGTGGCTTTTAAGGAGAGTGCTGGTAGATAATTGGGCGCTGGAGAAGCTTGAAGCGGATTAGCTGCATCCCGGAGGTGGATCAGCCTCAGATAGGCTTTATTGAAAGTAATCAGAGTTTCTTCAGTTGAATTTCAGCTTTAGCTTCATTTCAATCTGAAAAACTCACAGAGAGAAAGATGCAATTAGAAGAGTTTATTGATACAATAGTTTGAACTTTGGCGCTCAGGCCTCGGCAGGAAACATAAATGCTGATTTGAACTTTAATGCAGATAAACTGATGCATGAGAGTATGAATATTTCCCCCCAAAAAATGCCGAGGTGCAGGCCGGAGCGCCAGCATGAGCAGAAAGCAGAGGGAGAAGGGTGAGTAGAGAAGAACATCATTATGCACAGGCTGATACACGTGATAAATGAATATACATTACAGGGATCATGCAGTGAGCATGGTAGAGGGAAAATAAGGGTGCTTGCAGAAAGCATAGCAGGGTCCATAGCAGGAAGCTTAGGAAACATGCAGGAGCATAACAGAAAGTAAGGCAGGAAATGACGGGATGAGGCGAGGAACATGACGGGGGCACGTAGGAGACTTGCAGGGAATATGCAGAGCGTGGTAGGGAGCATAGCAGGGAGCATAGAAGGGAACGGTGTGAGTGGCAGGGCAAAAGCATGGCAGGAATAATGGCAGGGACATGGCAGGGAACACACAGGGAGCATGACTGGGAGCATGGCAGGGAACACACGGGGAGCATGGCTGGGAGCATGGCAGGGAACACACGGGGAGCATGGCTGGGAGCATGGCTGGGAGCATGGCATGGGGAACACACAGGGGGAGCAGCATGCATGGCAGGGACACATGGCAGGGAACATAGGGAGCATGGCAGGGAACACACAGGGAGCATGGCAGGGAACACACGGGGAGCATGGCTGGGAGCATGGCAGGGAACACACAGGGAGCATGGCTGGGAGCATAGCAGGGAACACACAGGGAACATGGCTAGGAACAAGGCAGGGAGCATAGCGAGGGAGCATGGCGGGAATGCACAGGCGGGTAATGTGGCAGGGATCCACCACGGGGAGCATGGCAGGGAACACACAGGGAGCATGGCTAGGAACAAGGCGGGGAGCATAGCAGGGAGCAGGGCAGGGAGCATGGCAGGGAACACACAGGGAGCATGGCGGAATGGAAGGCAGGGAACACACAGGGAGCATAGCAGGGTGCGTGGCAGGGAGCAATGATGAGGAGCAAGATTTAGCAAAAATGAGAATAATTTTAAACCACCACCAGTATTCGAGGTTAGCTTACCTTATAGACAGAGGGAGCATTGGGCTGCTAAGAATAGAAGAGTGTTCGGGGCGGATATAGGAGGTATAGGCTGAAGAAGTCCATCGGCCCAACTGCTGGAGAGAAGCTACGGAGACTCCGCGAGCGGCTGCTGTTGTGGCTGCCCCTATCCTAAATGAGTGGCTGGAGTAATGACTGGATGAAAAGCCACAGGATTCTAATAGCATTCGGAGATGATCTTGGAACCAGCGTGCTGACATGGGAGAACCCTCAGGCGTGACAAAAAGGGCTTTGGAATGAGGAAAAAACTTTTGGCGCTTTTGGACAAATTTAAACATGATGATAAACGGGCAAAAGGGGCCATCTGTACGTGCGATAGAAATGGAACATGGGCCTTTCCCTTTAGAATGTTTCAAAGATATTTTGTAATGATCAATATGGAAACGAAGATCTGAAAGAGACAAAGTGTCGGGAAGGATCGAAACGACTATTAGTAGAAGTGAATTCGCCTACTCTCAAGAAGCCATAGAAAGCCAGAGAGAAAGTAGCTGATAAAAGGGACTTAACGTAGGAAGAGTAGGGGCTTAATGAAAGTGAGGACAAAAGCCTCTTGAGGATAGGGAAGGTTATGGGTTTACGTGAATCAGATACATGAGAAGAATGTTTTGCCAAACCTTTGAGAAGGAGCTTAATGGAGGGGTTTTTGAAAAGACTAGGAGAATCGGGATTATGGCATTTCGAAAAGAAATTAATGCCAGCTAGTAAGCTGCGGATATAAGAAAGTTTAAAATTGCGTTTGTCGAAGCAGTACGAAATGAAAGCCAAGACAGATGTAATGAGTAATGGATATAAAGGAATGTGGAGACTCAAACAAAATTTGGCAAAAATTTGCCATGCAAAATTATAAGTTCTGAGGGTTGAGGGAGCTAAACCTGATTTTATGTAGAAACTGGAGGAAAGTAAGTATGAAGAAGAGAGTGAGTTAAGTGAGGATGAGTTCCTCTAGCGGAGGAACAGGGGTCGGATGGAGTCGGCAGAAGGGCGAAGATGATGTAAAGGTCTGAAATTTAAAACGAGAAAGAGCATCGGCAGCATGGTTAGAAAGACCAGGAACGTGTCGAGCAGAGATGATGAAGTTATTGGTGACTGCTTGCCAAGTTATGCCTCTAATGAATGGCATGAGAGACTGAGAGGAGGAGCGACCTTTGTTGATGGCGTCAACGACTGCCATGTTGTCGCAGAAGGCGGATATACGCTTTCTCCTCCAAAGCGGGCCCCACAGACGGCAAGCTACGGCTATAGGGTAAACCTCGCATAGCGCAGATGATTGAGAGTTAGTAAAAGAGGGAGGCCACGAACCAGCAAACCACCTGTCCTGAAAGAACCCCCAAAACCTACGGATGGGGCAGCATCCGTGAAAAATTGAAGCATGTCAGTGGCGGATTGAATGATGTCATCATAGAAAAATGATTTGCCGTTCCAGTTACAAAGAAGTCTAGCCCAGAAGCGAAGATCGGAACGGCAGCCTTCCCGTCCAGAGAAACCTGATCTAGGAGAGAGGGAACAGAGTTAGCTAGGTCAAGCAGTCGGGAGGAAATGAAGGAACGACCTTGTGGAATGATGCGCATGGCGAAATTAAGGTGACCAAGCAAAGAAAGCAGCTGACGTTTGGAAATGATAGATGCAGAGCTATAAGACTGAGAAATCTCATGAATCCGAGACAGCTTGTCTGCGAGGCAGAGATGCCATCATGGCCACTGAATCGAGAACTATGCCTAGAAACTCAATTTTAGTAGCAGGGCCGATGGTTTTTTCTTCGGACAGGGGAACACCAAGTCGGGAAAAGAGCTTTTTTAGTTTGAGGAGTGACAAACTGGGCTGGGTGGAGGGAGGATCTATGAGTAGAAATCGATCCCAGGAGATGAAGAACACAAGGCAAACGAGTAACGTTAAGGAGAATCCAACACAGAGGCTTCTGAGATTTTTGTCAAACAGACAAGGACTAGCTTCTGCAGCCGAAGGTGAGACGGACAGCAAAGTGGGAACAGGGACTTCCATTTAGCTCCAAACAGGTGCCATTGAGAAGGGTGAATGGGAGCGATTTTTGAAAGCATCAGAAATGTCTTAACTTTAGCCAGCCAGGCCCCTTGGCCGGTGATCTTAATCAGAGAAATAGCATGGTCTACAGAAGCGTAGTGAAGAGAGAAGGCGGAAAGAGGGATGAGGCTATTTATGGAGGAGTGAGGGCCAGAATGAGGGGCAGATAAGTCCAAAATGAGCCTCTTTTTCCCCGAATATTTGCGGGTAGCTACCCCTAGAGGGCTCACACGGAAAGGAGCAAACGGAGAAGTTTTGAAAGGACCGATCATGAAACCCTTGGACACTTCTTTGTGAAGCAGCTGATCTACAACGTCTGGTTCTTTTAAAGCGGATTGGAGATTGGGGGAGACATGGGTGAGGGAGGGGGGGTTGTAGACTCCGACGTGAAAACCTTGAGAAAGACCGGTAAGAAGGAAGTTGACGAAAGTGCGGTCGGGATGATGGGTAAGACAAATTGCCAACTCAGAAATAATGATGGGCGTGGAAAGATGATGGGCTATTAATGTTTGGAGGTACAATTTCTCATGAACAGAGCACGGCGGGGACAGACGGACTTGGGATGCGCGTCTTTGCAATGGCTGCAAATGTGGAGAAAACTGCAATTAGGAAAGGTGCATAGACTTTCATTGAACTTGCAGATGGGTCTGGGATTGAATACCTGGACATTTCTACCTCGGGGTCTGAGGGGCTGGGCAAAAGTAGAAAGAACAGGAGAAATAGATTGAGTGGTGAACCTACAAAAGGGTATGGATGGGCAGAGACAGTGCTGGTGGCGGTTGAATGACAGGCGCAGAACAGGGGATGGACTGGGTCAACATGATTAAGATCTGTGTCCAAAAACCGACCAGTCAGGCGAACTCGGATTGTGCCAAGGTTGCAGCTTTAGTAGCAAATGATTTGTGATATTGATAAAAAAGAGGTTGTGCCGAATTTGATGTGAATCTGCTATTAATGCGAGATAATTATCCAAGCTCGACCCTGCGGTGGATAAACTGAGCAAAAAGTGTCTCGGTGTAATGCTGAAAGCGCTGCTAGAAGTGGCCAATGGTGGTCTTTGGATGCTTGAGGGATCGGATGATTTGAAAAGGCTGTAATGTCACCTGCTGAGGCGACTTGATGTTATTCCCACAGGAGGGGAGGATAAATTGAAACTAAATTGACATATTTCCCTTGAATAATATTGGAGCCGGGCGAGGAAGCGTTAGATTACATAGGAATATATACTGAACTGCTGGAGATGGAAAGGGCGGGGACGAAGCATAATGAGCATAATGAAAAAAAAGAAAATTACAATAGAAACATGGTTAGATACATCTTACCTAGAGCTGGCTCCGGGCGGGCGTAGGTGAGTGTGAATGTAGGAGGAGGAGGGAGGGGATCCCACTGCGAAGCTGAAGCCAGTGATGACGTGGCAGTGTGGGGATTTCCCAAGGCTTGAACACGTGCAGACGGAGTCAGAACGGAGCGATTTAGAGAGTCCAGGGTGGAGCATAGTGAAGCCGAAAACTGGTCAACGGCGGGAGGATTGTGGAAGGGTGGAGCCGCTATGGATTGAGAAGCTAACATGGTGGGAACATCTGAAGAAGGACCTGGGTTTGCGTCGGAACGAAGAGAGGGACCGGGCGCTATGGCGTGGCGGGGGGTGGGGTGGCGGGGGTTTGGGGGTGGGGGGTTGGGGCGGCGGTTGGAGTATTTGCATGACCGCTTACGACCTGGATTCGGCACAGATGGAGGAGCGGATGGAGGGGGGGAACGAGATGAATCTTGATGAGCTGAATCTAAGTCGGAGCCTGTCAAAATGCCCCTGGAGCACAGTGCGGAGGACGGAGATGAGAGAGCGGCTAGACGGAAACTTCTTCGAGCCAGAGGATTGGAGGTAAGTTGATTTGTCTGAATCAAAGTCCGACATAGGAGCGATGGATCTTGCGCTTGTTGAAGAGCAGGCCTAGAGATGATTTGGAGTGGCTTTAAGTAGAGTGCTGGAAGATGATTGGCCATCGAGGAAAGTGGCTTGAAGCGGGTTGGCTGCATCGGAGGTGGATCAGCCTCAGATTGAATGGAAGTAATCAGAGTTTCTTCAGTTGAAGAAGCTTCATATTAACACTCTGAATAAAATGCAACAAATTAATACAAATAATAAAGAACAATGTGATTCCTTGATTACAATTGAAGACATCCAAAAATCCATCAATAAATTAAAATTACAAAAATCACCGGGAATTCTATAAAAGGTTTTCAGAACAGTTATCGTCATTTTTACATCAGGTTTATCTTGAAAGTTTGAATTCTGGATCACTCCCACCAACAATGACCCAAGGTCTGATTACACTGATCCCTAAACCACAAAAAGACAAGCTTCTTCTGGATAACTGGCGATCAATTACATGACTACAAAATGACTATAAAATTATTGCAGGCTGTATTGCTTCAAAAATTAAGAATACTATTTAAGAAGTGGTTGACGAAACTCAGTCTGGATTCATACCAGGTAGACATATAACTAATAATATCAGGCTTATACTGGATCTGCTGGATTATTCAGAATTAATAGAGGGGGATTGTCTCATATTATTTCTAGATTTCTTTAAAGCCTTTGGCACAGTTGAACATACATTTTTGTTTAAAGCATTAGAAGTATTCTGGTACGGACAAGTCTTCATTAAAAGTTGTCAAATGTTATATAGGAATTGCAATGCATCTGTAAAATTGTCACATGGCTGCTCTAAAAGATTTTATTTGAAAAGAGGTCTTAGACAAGGGTGCCCAGTCTCCCCATATCTATGTATTCTGGCCATGCAAATCCTTTCATTTAAAATCAAGGAAAACATTACAGGGATTAATGTTGCAAACAGAAGTATCGTAATTTCCCAGCTTGCGGATGACACTGCACTCTTTTTAAAGAATAAATTTGAAATAAAAAAATCTATTGAAATCATCAATACCTTCTCCAAAGCTTCTGGTTTGACCCTAAATCTAAACAAATGTGAAATACTCTCCATTAAATCTCATTTAATAGGCACATTCCTCAACATTCCTATTAAAGACAAAGTTAAATATCTTGGAATCACAATAATTAAAGATAAAAATATAAGATCAATTGAAAATTTTAACCCCATAATAAAAATAGTTGAACAAAGATTTAATATATGGCTCCAGCGAGATCTCTCTCTTTTAGGTCGCTCATTATTAGTCAAAGCTGATGGTTTATCTAGACTTATTTATCTGGCACTTGCTCTTGATGTTCTTAAACAGATCAGTACCAACATTAATAAAATAAACTTTACCTTTATATGGAAAAAGAAAAGCCATCTTATCAAGAAAAATATTCTAATGAATAAAGTTGAAAAAGGAGGAATTGAAGCCCTTGATTTCACATCTCTAAACAATTAATTCAAAATTAAATATTTAAAAAATCTTCTAAAAAACCCAACCTCTATATGGAATGCTATTCCCATTTACAACTTTGACAAAATTGGAGAATTACCCTTTCTTCTTAGATGCAATTACAGTATACCCAAAATACCCTTAAAATTATCTACATTTCATAAACAAATGATGTTAAGCTGGTCACTTTTGTATAAACACAGTTTTCTCCTCATAAATATTATATCTGGAATAATGAAGACACTAAATACAAAAATAAGACTTTCTATCTTTTATAGAAAATGGTTTGATAGGGGAATATTACTTGTAAGCCAATTACTAAATCCAAATGGCCATTTATTATCTTATTCTGACTTTATGTTACTTTTCCAATTTCCTGTTACCCCTAAAGAATATGTTGTTGTGTTTGACGCAATCCCCAGTGGGTCATTAAAGCTTTTATCATCTTTCCCTACACATCAAATTCATCAATGCCAAATTTTGATCCAAACTCCATTTATATTGATTAAGATTGTCCTTTTATAAGTAAGAAAACAACAAACAAAAGATTAAAATATATTCTATTACGAGATGTTGTTTTTCACCTGCTTGTGTGTATTTTATTAGATTTAAACATTTTTGAAAATATAAATTTGGAATTGGACTTGGTTGCTCCTTAAAAATACTTAAGCAAAGAAACAAAATAAAGAATTTCTTAAGAGTATTCATCATTTATCCTGTTAATGCATTTTTGATAAAGAGATATAAATAGGGTTTGGTTGATGTGTATTTTTTTTGTAAAAATAATGAAGAAAACTATTCAATCTTTTTGGGATTGTAATTATACAAAAATATTTTGGAGATATGTCACTTTTCATCAAAGAAATCTCAATATTACTTTAACAGATAAGGATGTTTTGTTTACAGATATGGAGAAATTTGAACATGTCAAAAGAAACAGAATTCTTATATGTTATTTAATTTTTATTATTTGGTAAATATATCATATGCGGTACACTCAAATATTTACAACAAAAACCTAATTTCAGATTTTGTACTCTTCTATTAATATCTATATAGAATCATAGAATTCAGTTCAAATACTAAAAACCACTTCCTATCATAGCTTTCGCATAAAGATTTGCAACCCTCGAGCACAGATTTGATTTTGACATGCATTAAGAGTGCTCTGTATTATAAAGCCCTTACGATGTTGTATCTGTTTGTAATTAATAATGTTCTATAGTGTTCTTGTATGTTCTTGTATGTTCTTTTTTGCAATAAAATAAATAAATAAATAAATAAAACACCTGAACTGCAGCTAGTTTTACTCCCATGCCTGGAAGATGTCTGGTGCTGCTACCACAGATGATCTAACTCTCCAAATGGAATTGAATCAGATTACTGTAGCTAGCCAGATGAATAGAAGGGGTAGAGCCTATAGAGCCTGGTGTAATGTACATTGGTTAAATAAAGTACTTGTAGTCAGTATACACGTGGCTTTTGTTTTTAAAAGATATAAATATAACCATGGATGTTGTCTTTGGGACAGTGATTCTCCTACAAGTTATACATTCTGGCGTACCATAAATGATAAATTATGAACATTTTAGTTTGTGCCTTCATGTCGTTTGCCCATAGGAGGACGTTACTTGGATATAACCTAACGGAATATCTTCAGAACGTCTCCAAATGAGACAAAACTAATATGGGTGAGTAGAACATGATGTAATAACATAAAATCATGGGCCCAAATATAAAAAAAAACTAAATTTCCCTTTATGATTATGATTAGACACTAGGCTTGAACATCACAAATAGTGTTTACTGCAGATTATATCGGGCTGTCTGTCCCTGCTATAATTTGTTCACCTTGTCTTAATCGGACACACAGTCGCCTGCCTTTTTTAATTTTTGTCTTTCAAACTAATTTTATGATGACAAAAAACTCCTGAAACTTTTGAGGTGATAGACTTTAGTTTTTTAAAGTTACGATGCGGAACAGATTAAAGCAGGCCATCATACCTTGCTAAAATTTGTTCTCCCAGTCTTAATTGGAAACACAGTTTCCTGCCTTTTTCATTCTTACCTTACAAACATATTTTATGATGTCAAATAACTCCTGAAACCTTAGAGGTGATAGACCTTTGTATTGTAAAGTTACAAGGGGGAACAGATAAAAGCCAGCTGTCCCTGCTATAATCTGTTCCCCCTGTCTAAATCAGATACACTGTGTCCCACTGTTTTCCCACTGTCATTTTTTGCTATGACTAATAGTCAAAAAGAAGTATACTGTCCATTTATATTTATAACAGCGGAAGTCTCTTATTTAACAGGATTATTACACAAGGCATTAAATTGGTTTTTACATAAATAGGTGTTTATATATATAGTTATTACACTGGTTATTAAACAATGTTGGGCACGTTACTTTGAAAAAGTAATTAGTCACAGTTACTAGTTACTTCTCCCAAAAAGTAACTGAGTTACTAACTGAGTTACTCCACAATAAAAGTAACTAGTTACTAGTAAAAGTAACCATTGCGTTACTTTTGCGTTCGCCCGTAACCCTCACCCAGCCCCCACCTTCTCGCCGTGTTTCAAAAAGCCAGCTGCATAGAGTGGAAGACAAAGACCAGAACCTGCAGAGAGTTTTGCATTTATTATAACTCAACGTTAATGTAAATGACATCAGGAGGGAACGCGATGTGAAGTTTTTTAACAGGGCATTCACATCAGGTGAGTATATGAAATTAATAACTGGGGATGTCTAATTCTGAAATCCTGTGTGTTTGGGTTCTTATAGATACTGCAACATCTATCTATCCATCTATCTATCTAGACGTATACTCTGTGTGTGACATAATATATGGATCTCCATCCCTGCCACAAAGGCCATCAGATGATTAATGTTTAAAATAAAAAATACAGTCAGGTTGAAAAAGGCAGAGTATCTATCCATCCATCCATCCATCCATCCATCCATCCATCCATCCATCCATCCATCCATCCATCCATCCAATCCACTCCATCCATCCATCAATCCATCCATCCATCCATCCAGATTTCTCCCTTTCTCCATCATATAGGCTATCATTTGATTGTTCACGCTCTCCATAGTTCTCCTGAGCGGTGCGAGCACTGGGCGACTGTTGCGCGCCTTTAGCCAGCATGCGCATTTCCTGTCGCTTGGCGCTGTGACCATGCCGCCCTGCTGTCCAGCGGAGATGCAGGGGAAACCGTATGTGATGGGGAAACACAGCTCGACGTAACACCGGTATTTCCATCTGGAAAACGCTGTTTTGCTGCTGTAGTCATCCTCACTCTCCATCTCTCTGTGTGTGCTGTACGTTAACACCCGCCAGCAGAAACACCCACCTACCCAACTGACAGACGGAGGAATCTCACTATACATCAACCATTCTCATCCTCCCCTCTCTCATGACAAGGCACGCGACAAGTCCTATCATGAAAAAAGGTTCATTGTGTGGCCTGAGTAATGCGCAGTAACTGGGGTGTCTGCAATGGTAACTCCGCTATAGTTACAGTCAAAGTAATTAGTTAGACTACTCGTTACTAAAACAAGGTAACAGCGTTAGTCCCATCACTGGTATTAAATATAAACAGGTTATTGCACAGGGTATTAAATAGTAATTGCACAATAGTTACTGCACAAGTTATTGCAGTTGTAGTACCGCATTGTAAAGTCTGATTGCAGCAGGGATGAATGACCTGGAGTAGCACTCCTTTTACAAACAGGGTGTATAAGTCTTTCACTAAAGGAGCTGCTCAGCTCATACACAGTCTGGACTCAATCGGACAGAGTGGCAGTTTGTAGGAGTTGGTTTTGAACTCAGAACCTCTGGATTCCAAGGGTCTATGCCCTTACCACTAGGCTGCCATTCACTTTTAAAATTGAGAATTTGACATTATAAGGAAGGATGGGTTGTTTGTAAAAATCATGTAAAATGGGGCTTACAGGAAGGGCTTATAATTGGATGAAAGATTTTTTGTTTGATAGAGTTATACAGGTACAGATGGGAGTAACGAGATCTGATAAATATAAAACTGATCATGGAAACTCCACAGGGAAGTATTAGCAGTCCTTTATTATTCCCAGTCATGGTTAAAATGAATTAGTTACAACCTAGCTGACGAATAGCTAATATTGCCTTTTCCAACTGCTGATCCGAAATGGTTATTCCTAGTTCACGTTCTCAAGATGTTTTAACGTTAAATGTTGTGTGTGTATCGAAGTCCATAAGATATATAATTCATGTAATCAACTTAGTGTTGCACCGATACCGATACCAGTATCGGACGGGGCCCCCGATACTGCCCTACAATGGTGGTATCGGTATCGGCGAGTACCAACAAAATAGGGCACGATACCATTTTGAAAGCCATAAGTTTCTTCAACTATTGTCACCCACTCCTGGTAGGCAATAAAAAGTTCTACTGATTCACTTTGTATTAGATTTTTTCCGGCTTCACAAAGGTAGGCAGTAGCTTGATAAAGCCATGATGGCAATTATTTTACATTATTATTCTATCGGTATCACCGATACCGCACAGCCAGGTATCGGGTATCGTATCAGGGCCAAAAATGGCATCGGCGCAACACTAAATCAACTTCTTATTAGATTTAAGTGGTAACGATTTTCACAATGGTTGGTTTTTTGGAAAAGATGGATAAGTAAAAAAAAAAAAAAAAGGAAGATATACAGTGTCGTATCTGAAAGTAACATAACAATTGAGTAGCCGGATGATTATATACTGTTTTATGTGCGTTTGTTTTCAGGATGAGACAGGGATGGGTTGTGACAGAGGGAATTCCAAAATTATCCAGCCTGGATGTGATAATGATGTTATTCCCAACAGACTGTGAAAGTCCTGCATCATCCGCTCACCAGTTTACTCTGTGCAAAGCAGCTGTCTGATTAATTTATTTCCAAGAAATGAAGATGGGTGTAAATTTACTTGCAGCCATTATTTAATTAAAAAGAAAAATTGAGAACAGATAAGCAGATCATGGCTTGTCTAAATTGAAAAGAAGGACTGTGTTATTTGCTGTTATTTTGTGTTTCGGAAACACAGGAAGGAGCAATCAGCTAGATGAGAATGGGCTTAGTGACGGACAAAAGGTAGAACCGATAATGTATGTCTGTATCTTTATAATGGTTCTGTTTTATGTGTTGTCTTCTCACTTTAGAGGGCCCAATGCCTGTCTTTGCTTAGGGCCCCCATTTTCAAAATCCAGCCGTTTTAGGGAAGCACCATTAGTCCTTGTTTCCCAAATGCTTTGTGGCCGTCACAAAACATGTGGAAGGAGGTGCCATTTGGTCAGGTGAGACCAAAATGTTAGTCCTATATGCCAGAATATGGCAAAAAGTGTGATATGTAAAACTGCACATTAAAGCTGATAAAAGCATACTGATGGCAGCAACATTTGATCCTCCAAAATCTAGGCTAAAATTGGGGCTGAAAACAAATGAATGAAACAATTTTCTGATTTTATTTGTATTTTTTTTTTCTAGCAATCTTCCCACTTCACAAGTATGACATACCTGTTTAAGTTATATAACCAATTAGGTAATAAAACATGTATCAAATGACAAATACAAGACAAAAAAATCATACTATTGTTTCTTATAATTATACAAACATTTTTTTTCTAAATACTCTTGTAAAATAAAAAGATTCATGTTGGATCTTGAAAAAAAAACATCTGAGGTAGTGTTCAAAAATATCGTTCCCTCTGGACCGACTAAACACACAGAGCAATAGTTAGTCATGCTTTTATTTCTAAAGAGACAAGCATAAAATATAGAAAAACTCTTAAAAGCTCCAACAAGTATATTCTAAGAATATACCTCTTAAAATTAGTTCAAACCTCAAATCCAGTTGAAAACAGATTATAAAAATATTTTATCTCATTAGTGGCAAATTGTCCATGACTTTTAAACCGTATAATAATTATTGAAAGTAATGACAATGAATATGAATGATAACGAAGCCTGCTTTGTTATTTTTAAATTTGTCAGTTTTAAATACATCTATAAAGTTATATCATACCCTTGTTAATAACCTGTAAACCTTTCAGGACCCTTGTAAATTGAAAATCAGTACATAACTGGGCTTTGATGTGGCACATTGAATGATCGGAGAGAAATGTAAGAGGGGGCATATTAAGTGACATGAACAGTTGACTTAGTGTTTTGCTGCGAGGCAAAAAAAAAGAATTAACTTGGAATACTTGTTGGGAAGTTTGCTGAGTAATGATTCTTACATAATGTTTCGGCATGAATGACTGCAGGCAATATTATATTTAATTGATCATTCATGCATGCTTAGCTTATTCACGTATTTGTGTGAATCTTGCAAACTGAATTAAATAAAGCAATGCTTAACATCCCCTAACAAACTTTTTTTAAATAAAAAAATGTCAAGTGTTTGAACCTGTTATGAGTTATCATGATTAAAACATCAAACGTGTCATTCGTATTATTCGTATCATTATTTTCACCTGCAAAGCTTGAGGTACTGGCAATATGCTTACTGTACCTTATAATTTGCTTCTTTGGCTAAATAATCTGGATTCAGTCCAGGCTGTACCCTGTATCTTGACCTATGACCACTAGAGGTAGGCACCAACTTACTCCCATGGCAATGGATGAATAATTAGTTACATTGAAGGGCTGATTCCCACTTTTGTCTAAGTCACTTTAAAGAATTTTGTTTCCCCCAACATTTGATAAAATCAAATCTGGATCACACATGCTGCTAGACAGTAAATTGTGCATTTTTTTGGTGTCAGCTTAGTCACTTAATCTGCGTAGGTCAGAAGTTTGAGGTCCGTATATGAGGGTTGCTGCTGTTGTTGTTGCATTTCGGCGGCAGACATATTTGATCCAAGGTAGCAACAGGCTTACAGAGCGATACGAAACGCTGAGTAAAGACACAAAGAGAAATATTAAGTAATGTTCAGAAAAAACTACTAGTTTATAAATGCTCAACTTTCAATGGCCAGTAATTAAACCCTTTCAAGTCAGTGGACTCCAAAGCTCTTTACACTTCAGTCATTTCACACATTGATGGTGGCAGACTACATTCTTGCCACAGCTGTCCTGGGGCACACTGACAAAAGCTATACATTTTTCTTTAGACTTGGAAGAACCTATGTTTCAAGCATGCATAATGTTGCATTTACTGTCAAATCCTCTGCTGGCTGCTGGCTGCCATTGGCTGGGCTGGCTGCTGGCTGCTGCTACACAGCTATATATATATATATATATATATATATATATATATATATATATACAGGTGTTATATATATATATATATATATATATATATATATATATACTTATATTGGACGAGAAGGCCTGGCTCTCAGTCTCCGCTCTAATTCATCCCAAAGGTGTTCTATCGGGTTGAGGTCAGGACTCTGTGCAGGCCAGTCAAGTTCATCCACACCAGACTCTGTCATCCATGTCTTTATGGACCTTGCTTTGTGCACTGGTGCACAGTCATGTTGGAAGAGGAAGGGGCCAGCTCCAAACTGTTCCCACAAAGTTGGGAGCATGGAATTGTCCAAAATGTCTTGGTATGCTGAAGCATTCAGAGTTCCTTTCACTGGAACTAAGGGGCCAAGCCCAGCTCCTGAAAAACAACCCCACACCATAATCCCCCCTCCACCAAACTTTACACTTGGCACAATGCAGTCAGACAAGTACCGTTCTCCTGGCAACCGCCAAACCCAGACCCGTCCATCAGATTGCCAGATGGAGAAGCGCGATTCGTCACTCCAGAGAACGCGTCTCCACTGCTCTAGAGTCCAGTGGCGGCGTGCTTTACACCACCGCATCCGACGCTTTGCATTGCACTTGGTGATGTATGGCTTGGATGCAGCTGCTCGACCATGGAAACCCATTCCATGAAGCTCTCTGCGCACTGTTCTTGAGCTAATCTGAAGGCCACATGAAGTTTGGAGGTCTGTAGTGATTGACTCTGCAGAAAGTTGGCGACCTCTTCGCACTATGCGCGTCAGCATCCGCTGACCCCGCTCCGTCAGTTTACGTGGCCTACCACTTCGTGGCTGAGTTGCTGTCGTTCCCAAACACTTCCATTTTCTTATAATACAGCTGACAGTTGACTGTGGAATATTTAGGAGCGAGGAAATTTCACGACTGGATTTGTTGCACAGGTGGCATCCTATCACAGTTCAATAGAAACCATTTCAGTCGTGGAGGAATGATGAATCTGCAGCAACTGTGTGATGCCATCATGTCAATATGGACCAAACCCCTGAGGAATGCTTCCAGCAACCTTTGTTGAATCTATGCCACGGAGAATTGGAGGCAGTTCTGAAGGCAAAGGGGTCCAACCCGGGTTACAAGCATGGGGTACCTAATAAAGTGGCCGGAGAGTGTAATATAAAAAATATATGAATGAATAAACAATAAATGCATATTGAATTATATAAATTAAAATATAAAAAAAACAACTTCATATAAAATAAATAAATATATACATGAATAAATGAATAAGTTTGGGTCCTGGAAAAGGCTAATCCTTTGTCTTTTTGTATATCTAAATTTATTTTTTCTTTTATTTGTGTATTTGCCTTCCTTTTTGTGCATTTATAAATGTATTTATTTTCTAATTTCTGCTTTTATGTATTTATATTTGGGCATTTACCTAAAAGTCGACTTGTTAATTTAAATAAGCAGAGTTGTGATATTAACAAGACGGTTGCTGCAGAAAGATATACAGTTGTGCTTCAAAGTTTACACACCCTCCCGTTAAATATTAAAAAATCAGCTGTCAGTAAAATTAATTTAATTTGACAAAAGTGATAATAAATTATAAATAATGGAAACTGTGACATATTTATAAATCAACAAATAAAACAAGTAAAATAGGTTGATGCAGCACCTGAACAAACATTTTGTTGAGCAGCAATTTCTGAAATCAGGTGTTTTCTTTAATGTTCATTAAATGTTCATTCAAACTTCTGCACCTGTTGACAGGTATGTTGGTTCACTGTTCATCAGTAAGGTACCTACATTTTTCTGGGAATGTTGTTTTTTTATATAGAATTATATGTAAAATTAATATTACAAATCAGTATTTTATTTCACTAACTTTTCTCTAACATTTTTATTTATTTTTTCCAGTTTTGTTTTATTTAAATTACTGGTGTAAATTTATCATTTTCTTTAATGGTTGGGTATGTAAACTTTCGAGCACAACTGTGCATGACCTTGGTAATCATTTTTTATTTACTCTTTAAAGATCCAGAATTCACAATTAATCTAGATAACACATGTTGTAGTTAGGTTGGTTAGTTGATAATTGATCAGCCATTTTAGCACATACTTTGTAGAACCTGTCTTTTTAAATTATTCCTTTTCGTGGTAGAGTTGTGGTCTTTTAATACTTTTAGTTATTATTGTAATCCTTCGACTATACTCGAGCTTCAGGATATTTTGTATTAAAGTTGAAAGGTTTTACTTTTGTGTTTGCAGTTGGAAACAGATTTGAATTTTGTAGCTTTGATCATTTGTTAGCTATCTGCATTATGAACTGGGCACTAGCATTTTTCTGATAATGTGATTGGAAAAATAAACTCAGAAACTTCAGCTGACAGGCTCACAAATGGACAAAGTTATCATAGAAATCCCAGGTTAAAAGTACAAAACGATGTATCAATATAGAATATTTCTTTCAACTATTTACAATTGATCCATTAAATGAATGACCAGGAGGAATTTGACAGAACATTACCTCTTTTTCAAAGTTTTACCCCTTCCACCTAAAATGATGTCATGAGACATGCAGTAGAAATGTGCCCACACTGGAAAAAGAATCTAGAAATAAATAAACATTTCTTAAATTAAGTGTATTTAGCCTTAATTTGAGTAGGTAAATGAGATGATTTGCCAGTGGAATTAGTGTTTTTACTCTAAGATAAATATATAATATAAGACAATTAGATAATATGCACTCGGAATAAGACAAACCAATGGTGTTTTCTTATTTTAAGTGTAAATTGTCTTGTACCATTGGCAAAATCAAAGAACAAATGCACTTATTTTAAGAAAAAATGACTTATCTAGATTTCCATTTTTCCAGTGCAGAAGTAAGAAGGCTTTTGGACTTTGGCAGATTTAATATTAGGGGAGAGATAATTTCATGTAGCAGGTGTTATCCGTTCCTTATGTGACAACATAAGAAAGTATGGATTATCCATACTTATAAATATATATATATTTTTTTTTTTTTTTTGACAACTTTCCACCTTTAGAAACCCACAGATAATAATTTTAGTTCTGTGGCATTAAGTATTTGACCCATGGATAAGCAGCTAGAGCTTATTTTCCCCACTGTTTGACTCAATCTTCTATCTCCTCTAGAGGGCGCCATCATCCAGTAGGCGGAGCTCTCCTTGTGCTCTGT
>JAGKQL010001392.1:0-63860 GCA_018398635.1 Cyprinodon brontotheroides
AGAAAGAAAGAAAGAAAGAAAGAAAGAAAGAAAGAAAGAAAGAAAGAGAAAGAGTTGAGGGGGGAGAAAAAAAAAACAGGATTTTTTTTAAAAGGCAGCCAAATATTTTATCTGCACAGAGAAAAAGCTTCAATTATCCAAGCTAACATCGGCATCTTTTCCCATCTGTGCAGCTGTGTGACTGAAGGGACATTATGACAACATCAATAGGAAAATAAATCAGCGAAATCAATGACGGATGCATGTACAATGAGAACTGCTTTTCACAAACAGATACACATTTAATCATGTGCAGCCGCCCTTATTTAACTGCATGTTTGAATGTCTGCCTGACATACTGCATCATAGCGTGTGTTGTCCTTAAAGCCTGGAGATGGGTGTTGTGTGAGAACAGACTTCAGCCTAGAATGACATACTGTCATGTTTGCGAGTATTAATCTTCATGGGCTTTAAATAAAAAATAAATATGTTTCATGTACTGTTATACAATAGCAGTGTGTAAAATCAGAGAAATTTGTAATATTTGAAATTAGGCACACTGAAAAGTATCGCATGCATTTGTAATCAGCTGAGGTGTCAAAAGTATTAATTTTTATAACTTAAGTAGAAGTATAAATCCTACTATTTAAAAAAAACACTTTTGTAGAAGTTAGAGTATCAACCTAACTTACTCAAGTAAAAGTGTAAAAGTACAAATTTTAAAACTACTTAAAGTATGAAAGTAAAATTAATGCAGGAAAAATCTTAAGGACACATTTTTCTATAATTCTGGATTATAACTTCCTTATACTTAATTTTCTTAGTTTTATAACTAATGGTAAGAGAGTCAATTCTAACTTTGCATCATCTTAAGAAACAATTTATTTTGGTTTGTGGGGAGCAATAAATATGTGCAGTACAGAGTCCATCCACAAAGAAATTGATTGGATGAAACAAATTATTTTGATGTTTATTCATTTTTTAATACCAACAGGCCATAGTTAATGAGCTTAAATGAAACAAAACTAACAATTCTTTAAAAAAAATATGAGGAGCAGAAAGTAGAGATAATTGCAAAGTAGTAGAGGTAATTGTCTTTCTAAAAATAATAACTTCAGTAAAGTATAGATAGCTAAAAATTCTATTTAAGTAAGGTAACAAAGTATTCGTACTTTGTTACTTGACGCTTCTGATAATCAGCCCACTTTACTTTGAGACCCCTTAATAAAATCCAGTGAAACCAGAAGCCTTCAGAAGTCACCTAATCAGTGACTAGAGTCCACTTGCATTTAATAGAAGATGATTATAAACCCATCTGTTCTGTGACAGCGTCAGAGGATTGTTAGAGAACCTCGGTGATTGAACAGCATCATGAAGACCAGAGATAATGTGTTAAAAAGGTTTAAAGTGGGGTTGGGTTATAAACCAGTATATCAAGCTATAAATTAGAATTAGAAATGGACTAAAACAGAGACGTCTAGCTAAACCTATAACCCAGCTAATAAGGGAAGTAGACATAGAAGCAGCCAGGAGGATACTTTTCTAAAGCTGGCAAAGAAGCAAACTTTCAGCCTCCAGAGGCACACATTTTATGTAAACAAATAAAGAAAGCAAGAAAGAAATAGAGCTAACATAAAAAACAAACAAAACAAACATACGGGGTTAGTTTTTAAAAGGCCAGGCAGACAACAAGGAAAAACAATGGTGCCATTTTATTTAAAACTGGAACTACTGATGAAAATCCTCCTAATAAGGACACAGTAGTTTGATTTTTTCCCCCTTCTTTTCAATAAACCCTGTGAGTTATCTTCCAGCTATGCTCCACCTGTGTCCTCGGTCACAAAAAAAGAACTACAGAAAATTGCCAAATAAATATAGTGTCGATATACAGTTTTACGGAGCCCCTAAAGGGACATGGAGGGGAAAAAAAGAAATTTTGAGAGATCCCGCAATACTTTTGTGAGATCTCGCAATATTTTTACAAGATCCCACAATACTTTTGCAAGATCTCACAAAACTATTGCGGGATCTCACAAAATTTCTTTTTTTGACCTGCATGTCCCTTTAGGGGCTCCGTACAGTTTCACATTTCTGTATATGTACGTAATTACTCACTGTTTTAGCTTAGAAAGTATCCTAAAAAGATTTTTAAAAATGTAAAAGTAGTAATAGTAATGTAGATTTTATTCAAAAAGGCATGTTACAACAAACAAAATCCCGCTGAAGTACACAAACAGGCCAAATTTGAATCAAATTGTCAAATTATATGAATATAAAATTCATTAAAAAGCACTAAAAAATCCTGGCAAGTGACCCGAAGGGATCAAAACTGGATGATGTGGTGAAGTTTGTTTAGTTGTCAGAAACAATGAATTAGGAAACATAAAACTTTCCAATGTTGCTCAGCCATAACAACAATCTATTTGTTATTTCAGAACCAAAATCATGGTTTCCTAAAATGAGGGAACAAATATTCTTCTACCTTTTTTTGACCTGTCATAGTTTCCATCTTTAATGTCAGACTTTAATATCCCTCCTAATATTTTAAATGATCATGCAAAAATCAAAAAGCATAAGAAACACAAGTTCAGCACTACCGGGGAAAAACTCAGCTAAACGTCTTCACTAAGTGTCGAGTTACTCTTGAAGTCATTGAGTGAGGCAGGTACACTGACAAACAAACTGTGGAGACTGTGGAACAGCTGTCTTCTCTGTGAGCTGAACGTGTGAGATCACCCAGAGTGCGACAGCGAAAGAAGTGTGTGTGCTGCAGTAAGTGGGTGCATTTCTTTTTTTCCCCCGATGTGCTTTGAGGCTTGGCTTTGAGTTCCCACACCCCCATACATGCTCGCTTCACACGCACAGCTAAACAAAGTCAGCCATGTTGAGAAATAAATTCCCTGTGCCAAATGTCTGTTACTGTCTTTGTAAATAACCAACTTCCTGCCTCTCTATCTCCCCGGCCAGTGAGAGGAGAGGGAGGAGTTATGAGGCAGATGGTTACATGTGTAAAGTGAGCTGAGAAGAAAGGTGGAGGAGATTATGAGACAGATTAAGGATGGAGGAAATTATAAAACCCAACAATTGATAATCTATCTGCATTCAAATCTGTGTCAGATTTTAATGTTATGCATCATTTAACATATTGGTAAGACCCTATCACACCTTGACGATTTAGCCAGCGTATGCCTGACGTACAAAAAACCTGGCAAAAACATTGACGTACATTGAATAAGGTAAGGATCCGTTTTTTATAAGTTATGAGCACGCTGAAGTACGCTGAAACACGCTGGCACACGGCGATATTTTTCAATTATGTCGGGAAATATTGAGCATGCTTAAGATTTTTCAGCATATGCCATACGTAGGGCATAAGCTACAAGTAAGTTATTTAATCGTTGACGTACTTTAAAGTGTAAGTTACTCATAAGGGGGGGTGTCCAGCTTATCCAAAACCTATGAGTAACTTGTGCATAACTTATGTGTAACTTAACAACTACTTATCTCCAACTCATATCAATGTATCTGATGTTTTCCAGACGACCGCTGAACATGTTTCTAACTTACTGCTACTGTATGATGGCATATTGGCAGCGTTTTGGTATAAAAGGGGGTTCACAGAAGGAAACCTTCAGTTCTCCTTCAAACTTCATCCTCATCATAGGGTAAGCGAGAAGGTGAGCAGAGGTGTCAAGTATCGAAGTACAAATACTTCGTTACTGTACTTAAGTGCAATTTTTAGGTATCTGTATTTTTCTTCCTACTTCTGACTTCTACTCATTACATTTTCACACAAGTATCTGTACTTTCTATTCCTTACATTTTTAAAACAAACATTACTCATTACTCTTGGCTTCGGTTTAATGTTTATAAATATTTCATGTCATCCAATGCAGATCATTGGTGCCACCGCATCTAGTGAAAACTAGAGGAATTGGATGAGTTATATAACGCAAACACTCATTGGTTAGCTAAAGGAAATCATCAGAAGCAAGCAGGTGTTCTTCAAACTGCAAACGTGAATTGTCTATGCCATGCTACAATGATGGATTCAGAAAATGATTTTGAAATGTCTGAAAGGTCGGACACTGGCGAGAGCGTATCAGGAGATGGAGACGGAGACCAACAAGACCTCACTCATCCTTGGCCCTATCTCAAAGAATTTTTTGAAAATAAAGCATTTTTTTCTTTGGATAAACTTTACATGCACAAGTGCACTCTCACAAACAATTACAGGTACTTGGTTCCAGGTACTCAGAGATTCCCTTCCATACAGAGAGCCCATATTCTGTACATGTACAGTACATGTCAGATTAAATAATATTACTTCAGCGATAGTTTCAAGGTGTTACTTTTTTGTATGTCTCGTACCATGTCTTTTGGTTGAGCTGTTCTTTTTACATCTCGTTGCAGGTGATGAAGCAGACTGAAAATGTTTTATAATTGTCTCCTTTCTATCTCCTCTTTCTTTCATCTTTTCTCTTTTTTTTCTTCTTCTGTTTTTCCTCTTCTGTTCCATTTACATTGCAGTGTCCATATAATCTGTAAAACTCCCTGCATAATTATAATAAAGCAATTTATATGCATGAAACAATATGGCAATGGCCCTACTGCTCCACTTGTGAAAGTAAAGTCTGTTGGGCTCTTTTTGGCATCAAGACAATTAAAAAAGAAAATAATCGAAAAATTGCGCTTTCAGTTCATATAGTGGCATCAGGCTGTTTTTTTTTTTTAAAGGTTACTTTATACTTTTATACTTTAAGTAGTTTTTGGAGCACATACTTTTCACTTTTACTTGAGTAAAGAGGTCAAGTTGATACTTCAACTGTTTTTAAACTGCAGTATCTATACTTCTACTTAAGTAACAAATGTGTGAACTTTTGACACCACTGGAGGTGAGTGTGATGGATCCTCCCTGCGTTCACGGCCACGACCAACAAACTTTATGCAGACATGACGCTGAATCTGCTGCGACTGCAAACCTTCTTTCTTTCTTTCTTTCTTTCACTTTTTATTTATTTATTTATTCTTTTTTTTTTTGGTGGGCAGTAAAGAGCAGCTAGGTTAATACTGTGATCAAATAAATCTTTTTATCCCCCTCAGGACACTGGCTTGTGCATCATTTCATGGGCATTACTCTGCCATGTGTTATGCATACATTAGGCTGTCGTTGGACATAAGTTCTGGACTTTTTATAAATACTCTATGCATACGCCCAAAATTGAAAAAATACATAGAAAGTTCAGCGTATGGCAGCGTTTTAGAAGATTCTGGGACGTCAGGCATTAATTGTCAAGGTGTGACAGGGACTTTACCGATTAATAAAAAATTTTAATTGATATCTTAATATGTGGTTGTTTATGTATTTCAGAAAGTGGAGAGTAGGGGGTTTCCCATTTAATAATTGTTTGGGAATGTGAAAGTAATAATGATGAATGTGGGGTGTCAAAATGAAATATAGAAGCATGTCTCTAATGTTATTTTTTATTTTTGGGCGGGGTTAGAGTCTTTGCTGTATCCCCGCATTATGATGCTTCCACTACTATGTTGCTAACATGTTCAAAAGTTAGATTGTTCCACACATAAGAATGCTTGTAGGTCAAAACATTGAAATGTGATCTCCTCTGACCAGCACACCTCCTGCTGTTTCCTTTACATGGGTTGTTGGTCTATGACATTAAGTGGAGTGAATGTCAATTTTCATTCAATTTTAAATGAAGCTCTTTGTGTATGATTGGTTAGTTGTTAGATGCATAAAGTTCAGAGAGGTGACAGAAAAAAAGGGAGCTAAGGAACATACTTCAGGTGAAGGCCAGGCCTTGTAGAGAGCCGGCTGATGAGTACTTGCTAGAGTCCACAAATGTTTGATCTGGTAGAAAAGGCAGAGATGGAAGAATGAAGGAATGGTGAGAGAAAGATAAACAGGTCAGTGAAAAAACTGATGAAACGTTAGTTGGGGGAAAACATTATAATCCAGGCATAAAAATGTCACAAAAATACATGAAATTGTTCACACAACAAATGAGCAGAAGCATGTTACAATAACCATAAAAGGTAGAGAAGACTCATCCAGAGTGACAGAAGATAACTTATCTTAACATCTGTCAACAGACTGTTTTTCCTGTCTTGGTAGGGGGGTTTGGCATTGGATCTGCTAAACATCACTGTTCACCTGATTTGGATGTTATGTACGTTGCATAACAACCAGTAAAGTGGGGCTTTCTGCTGTTCAGTCTTATTTTAAATAATCTGGATACAATCTGAACATGCCAAAAATGAATCTCAGCTGACATGGCTGGAAAAAAACTAAAAAAAAAAAACAGCCTGGGAAACAAATGTGGATTCCAGATGATGCCTTAATATCATTGTAGAATAAATCCCATGATGAACGTGGGGGGTGATATATCAGGCCTTTGCAGCACATGTACTCTGTGTGCTGTTTGTGAGATACTGATCCAAAGAGTTCACATTTTTAAGAGAAAACACTCGAATTAATCCTGTTTGTTGAACTGTTGAGGTTTCCTGGAAAGCTCTTCCTCTTCCTCTAATCAAATATCTAAAACTAGGGGCAATTAAAACTCACTATATTGGGAAGCATTTGTTTTAAAGCAGTCATGCTTCTATCTACCTCTCAATTAAAACCTTAGATCTAAAAACCATTTTACACCCAAATTAAATTGTATTTTTTCAATGTAACTATTCTAATAACTATTTGCATTACAATCAGATAACTCTTTATCCCAGTGATAAAGTGTTAATGTTTGTAACATATCTTTTTATACTGTTGTAGTAACTCATTTCATAAAATAGAAACCTCAGCGTTGCCAGTAAATAGTTTATTTTTGCAGCTTTCATTATGTTTAATGATTATGATTTTGCTGTTTAATTTTCCCTGAGATTGGGCTTTTTTTTTTTAAAGTTTTTTTAAGTGCTACAGTAAACAGTGCTAATGCTACAGCCAGTTAACTTCAGCAAAGGGATAGTTTTGATTTCAACGACCTGAAGTCCAAATCAGAGCTACATGTACATAATGGCATCATTATTCCATAATTATATCATTATAAACTTCTCATCCAGTTATTTTTTTGTTCCTCCTCTTTTATTTTGTTTAACACTCTAAATAATATTCCCACTCTAACTGTAAATAGATAGCTTAACCTCCTTAACTTAAAATCAGATGAACTTTTCAGCAAAATTACCTGCTGATTAACCCTGTAATGCCAAATGTATCATATTTGATACATACAGTTTCTGAAATGGTTTGCGTCTGACACCTTTTGCATAATTTAATGGTAAGAACGAAATCCTATTGTACACAATCAGATATACCTGATAAACAGAGGGCAGAAGACTACACAAAAATAAATAATCTTGACTTATAAGCATAGTAATAAATTATTAATATCAAAAATGTATTTCTGTTTTTTCTTTTTACATATTTTGTTAGAAGGCCAAATAAGGACTTCAAACCAAAAAAAAAATAGTTATTTTCTGTTTTGTTTTATTCTTGGATTGGGCTTTAAAGGGTTAAGACTGCCGGTATTTAAGGAATGAGTCAGATATGGTTGTTCAGCATTTCGAGGGAAATATTTTGTTGTACACTCATCTATTTGTCATAGATTGCCTTACTCATAGAATTAATGCGTAATTTATGATATCGCTCTGATATTATAAATTAATGATGGAAAGGTCAGAGGCGGTCATCATTGCTATTCTGATGCACTTTCGATTTTAATCATTAAATACGGTTAATTGTTGTTCTTTTTCATTTGTCAGCATTAAAATCTAATTTCTACACCAAAGTTTTAAATATGACTTGCAAATATCCTATTCCTGATGAGCCTGTTTTCTGTTACTGATCAAAAACTGTTCCTTGCTCTGGTCCAGCTGAAGTTTTCAGGCTAAAGCCACAGTTAAAGGAATAGTACACCCAAAACATGATTAGCCTTCATTTTACTTTTTGTGCCACTTTTTTGATATCTCAAATGCATCTGGAGATCTGGGAGGCTTCTTTGCTGTCTGCTGACATTCAAATAATGGAGGTCTATAGCGCCCTAGACAGAAAGGTCCAATACAAAGTCCACAAAAACGCGTGTCAACATTCCTCCATACTGCTACCGTCCAATGTAATCCAAGTGTCCTGAGTGGTGTAGCGTCCAGTAATTTACTTTCGAAGCGAAGTCATTTAGAACGTTTTAGAGCCTAAACAGTAGTGTATAGGAGGTTTCCTAATAGCTTCATGCCCCATGCGGCTCCACGATTCTACGGAAGTCGGCAGACCAAACCAGCGCATTCAGCTCGCGAAAGAACTCATGCTCTTCCTCAACACTGAAGTCCTCAGGACATTTTTCTTTTTGTTGTTTCTTTCTTTGCACAGGTAAACAGCACATTTCTTCTTCTACGCTTGCATTCATCGCAGAGCAGACGCTGAATGCACGCGCACTTTCTTCCCGGGTTTGGTCTGCCGCTCGGGCTCGTGAATCAACAACGCGGAGCGCCACATGGGGCGCTTATTAGGAAATCCTATACACTACTGTTTAGGCTCTAAAACGCTCTGCAAATGAGGTTCGTTTTCTCGAAAAATTCTGTGGATGTGCTACCCACTCGTGGACACTGGATTACATTGGACTAGCAGTATGGAGGAATGACAGTTTTATGATTTTATGGACCTTTCTGATATGGCCGCATAGACCTCCATTATGTGAATGTCACTGGGCAGCAAGAAGCCTCCCAGATCTCCAGGATGCATTTGAGATATCAAAAAAGTACTCCAGAGTTTTGTTCAGCATGGGGGTGAGTAGAAAATGAAGGCTAATCATGTTTTGGGTGTGCTATTCCTTTAAGGGCAATGAGCACAGGACTGATGCTAAGCACCAGCATTAAGCACTGGTTTGGAGTAAAAACACCTCGAAGTTGAGGCACAAGATCCAAAAAAACAATAAGTATTAAATTGAATTCCTTAAGTAAGAGTTTATTGTCATGACATTCTGATTTTGTGAGACACAAGATAGTTTTCAGTATTTGTTTGAGAGTGATTTAAGAAAATAACAGGCATCTTAATACTTTTAGAGTACATGTAAATCAAGAAAGTTGTAAGAAAACACAAAAATATTTTTCTGCAGAAAATTCTCAAACTAAAAGTCTCTCTTCATCCTGAATGCTACCTCAGATAGATCAACCTAGTCAGTTACCTTGAAGTCCGTTTCCGTTGGCACTAGTGCAGGAGGGAGGAGGAGAGGATGACGGCCTGACCACCGGTGCAAAGGCAGACTTTTGTTTAACAGCCGCTGACACCATGTTGGCCGGCGAGAAGGAGAAGACTCCAGAAGAAGAGGAACAGTTGGAGGGTAGAGAGGTGGAGGAGGCCATGGTGGGACTGGATGGAACAACTGGGATGAAAGCAGGATCAACAAGAACAAGAAAAAGAGAGAAAGATTTTAAATGATTTTCTCAGTAAACTGAGACTTTTCTACACATGACTTAATTTTTATTGATGTGATTTTTTTCTCTTACAGTCTGTCATTTTTTTTTTTTAAACATCCTCCCAAGAGCCTCATTAGGGCCTTCCAAACAGATTGTCAATTTTATTTATCAACGACATGCTTCAATAAAACAATAGTTTGATCCAAACATTTTTGCCAGTATTTTAACATTCATCTTTACATGTCTGCACATTTCTTTTTCTATAAATTATTATTTATTTATTATTATTTTTTTCTACAGTTCTCATCATCAGTGACAAAGTCTCGCATTGGAAAACCCGTTAACTCCACCAGTTCTTCTCAGTGGAGCTCTCAGCTAAATTAGTGATTGCTTTGCAGACTTTGCAGCATTAAATCCTAATGAAAACGCTCTTTTTAGTGTTTGTGTTGGAACATGGCAGTTTTTATGTCAGACTAAATGCTCAGATTTCATATGTGTTATGATGACAATGCATGTTTGCACTGACTAGCATAAGGCGAGTTGGCTGCAGAGCCGTTGAGGAAAGTTGGCGAGCCTCCCAGGTTGCTCATGCCACCGTTGTTAGCGTAGCCATTCATGGTGCTGCTGACTGAGGTGTAGCTGGTCTGCTGAGGCGTAGAGCTGGGTACGTAACCATGAGGCGACACACTACTGCTGCTCCGGACAAACCCTGCAGTAAGGAATACAGTGCAGACAACTGTGTGAGGACAGTCAATGTAATGGGAGCAAAGGGGGGACCAATCAAACAAAGCTTGTTTCTCTTTATAGGAAAAGTCCTTTCATATTCAGAATTTAAACTTCTAAAAGTACTTTAAATATAAAATTATTACATACTGTTCAATAAATTATAAGTGATTTTAATTCAGAGTAATTTTCATTTTAATGTGCTTTACTGGAGGCATCCATGTTTGTCAAAGAACACTACTGCCACCAACCGGCTTGTGACGTCATGGTGCGGTATTGGCTGTTGAGCAAGGCCCAATGCTGTACCTGGTGTTTGTTACAAAGCCCTATTATCCAAGATATCTTGGAAAATTCTCCCTTGAAATGTTTGCTACCTATTACATGTTTTTTCTCTGGCCAGAAGTTCGATGGCAAATCCTCTCTCTTCAAGTTGGCAATCCAACAATGAACCGTCCGTGGAGGATCATGAATCAGAAAGGTGAAATAACTAATGTTTTTTCACTTTTAACCAATGTATTCTAACATCCAACTGCCGTGCACGTGAGCATTGTCAATTTAACTATAGTCTCTGGTGAATTTCAATGGTGAAGTCCTCTGGAAATCTTCAATAATTGTTGTTGATTGCAGATGTGTCTAGTAGTTCCCATTGATTTTGCTTGTAAAGCGGGGAGAATGGCGCTAGGCTTACCGCACCCCGTGACGTCATTGCCGGAAGATGTCAGGAGGGAGGTGTTACTATATTTAGGCAAAAATGGATGCTCTCACACTCAGTGATCGCAACGAAAAATATATATATATATATTTTTTTTTTTATTGATTAACGCTAAATTCATTAAATCACCGTGAACGTATTAGTTTTAGGTATAAATGATGATCCATTGGTCATTCCTTGCTGCCCGGACTTTTCCTTTAAGTCATCCTAAAATCCTCTTGAAAGTTGAAATTAAACAGCTAGTTTTGACTCATTTAAATTAGATTCTATAATTCTAGAGTATTTATTTATTTATTCATTTGAATAGGGACAAAGCACATTAATGAACATCAGTATAAAAACAAAGGTAAATATGCCGGATTATAGCTACAAAGCTAGTTTTCATCCGTAGTCCCTAGGCAGGCAAATACATAAGAAAGAATGTATAATATACAATATAAGCATCACAAGGAAATGTTAAGAGTTTAGTGGTCACATGACTGGTTTGTTTTCATCCATAATTTGAGTTGAGCAGTTATTTAACAGTTGCTTAAATATTTCCAGTGTATTAAAAGTTGTCTGTCTAAGAAAGTCCAACTAATGGTATGAGAACATTAATTTGACAGTAATACCTTGTATGAGTATTTGTATGTTTGATGTAAGTTATTACTTTCCGCTTTATAATAAAAGTAAAATTGACCTTGATTGACTTGTGAGGGTTCTGTGACGTTGACAGACAGCTGCCCCGTGAACGAATTCACTCCCATCATGCCTGTGTGCGTTGAGCCGGACAGCTGGGTGTGTGTTCGTGGAACGCTGTAGAGAGCTTCGGCGATGTCCGCTGCTCTTTTCAGGATGATCTCCTGCAGGAAGAGGGAACAATATAAGCATGGCACCAGCTTAAAACGTCTTTCTGTATGTTTGAGGGTATGTAGCTACCTGGTTGTTATGAGGCAACCCATAGAGCGCTTCAACCAGATCCGCTGCTCGTTTCAAAATCACCTCCTGAGAAAAACAGATGGCTAATGTTAAAATATTTCTTCTTTACATTGTTGTTGAGTTTTTCTTTTTTTTCTCCCTTTTTTTTATGCATGTGCCATTTTCATAAACCAGCACCCATTTTTAACACCCTCTTCATGATAAACAAATTGCACTTTACTCTTTCTAAAAGGAAGATTATCGCCTGTCAACCTGAGAGCTTTTAGGCATTTCAGCAGAGTGACAGGTATTTAAAATCAGATCTTATAACAATTTAGCCACAAGAAGTTCTTTTAAGGCTCATCTGAAAATTCAAATAAGAATTTAGAGATCCCTTAAAATGCTATTTGATAAGTTAATGCTCTTTCAGTATTTTTACTGATTTCTTTAAGAGCTAAGTAAGAGCCAATCATTTGTTCTCCTTTGAAACTCCAATGAAAAATAACCAAAAGATTTTAATAACAATTCTTTTTAACTGTTTTGTCCTTTAAATCGCCCCTATTTTTTTTAATTTTAAATGCCTCTCTGATCCCTTTTACCCTTTTCTCCATCAGTTCCATTGTCTCATCCTGCCTCCACCTTGAAAACTGCCCCCTCTGTTCTCTCCACAATCTAAAAGTTCTGCTTTTCTCCTTCTCCGTGGTAGCTACCTTTATTTTTTCCGTTCTCTCCTCCCACCCTAAGGTCTAAGGTGTCTTGTTTAACAGTTAATGTGTTGTCGTTCTCACAGCATGAGGTGACAGAGAGAAAATTGCTCTGCACTTTGCAGAGTTAACCTGCACGGTGTGACACACTCTCTCACACATGCTTACGGTTCACCGCGTGTGCACTCTCCTGTGAGTTTGCAGCTCTGGAACATATTGCCTCCCCATCAGTGTGTGCACATGTGTGTGAGGATATGAAAGGTCGCACAGCCAGTCAGCAGTTCTAGTGTGTCTGTCAACTGAGCTGAATTCAATCTTTTACAGATTATTATTTCCATGCCGCCTCTCTGTTAACCTGTCATTATTAGGGTTGGCAAGCTGAACAGCTCTCAGACACACTCACACAGCCCTCCCACTCACAAAAATATACACACGAACAGAAACCCGATCTTGGGTGTTGAAGTGGTTCCGGTAAGACCATTTGCTGATAAACGGGAAGGAAAGATGATCCCCTGGTTACATCATTATTATCAGATCTGCAGCTTTGTGCAGCTGCATCATTGCAATGTTTTTACTGTATAATTTACTGCACTTTGACTTTTCTTTAATTATGTGTTTTACTTAAAGGAAAACTCCATCAGTTAATTAATTTCTCATATGTTGATCTGTAAATAAGAGGCTTTGTTTATAAGAAAACCTCAAGTTTTAATTCCATGTTTAGAATTTTGTTGCCTCTAATTTATATTCCCTTAATTATTCTTCCAGAGTTAATGAAGGTGCTTCAAGCTGCACTGTGCTGATGCAACTCTAACAACAAAACAAAATTGATTCTGGACTTGCTATTTATGCTCTTCAAGCTGATTAAAAATGCAAAAGACTTTTGCTCTATCATTTCTCTAAAACTAAAATCTAAAAAAAATGTGTTTCAAGGTCTTTGAAATTTAAGTTAGTTCAGGTTCCATTTGTCACAAATATGCTTCTTAATCATCCAAATAGAGCACTGCTTAGATTTAGACTGTGGTCAAGGCAGGGTTATTAGCATTAACAAAAACAAACAAAATGGCGACTGAAATAAGAATAAAAACTGTATTTTAAATAGAACCGAAAGATAACTGAAATTGTGATAAAAGTTTACAAAACGAATTACAACTAACTGAATTTCAGAGAAAATGTGCTTAGTTTTAAAATTTTTGTCTTTATTATAATGCATTAACATTTGGTCTAGTTTCAGTTTCCTGTTTTCTCTCTTTTCACTGTGCTGCATTACGCTGGCAGCGAGGATGGTTGTATTGGTTCAATGGTTTGACCTTATCCAAGATTTTGTTTCTTTTATTTCTTTTTATTCTTTTTCGTCAACTCACTGAACGCAACTCAACGTTATTTACAGTATAAAGCCCTTTAAAACAACCCTGGCTGCCACAAGGTGCTTCACATACCAAGGAAAGTGAAAATTATATAAAACTAGTTAAAGTTTAAAAGAATACCACAAATAGAATAAAATACATTAGTTAAAGCAAATAAAACCATAAAAACAAAACAATAAAACAAACCGGCAACACAAAAACTCATGCAAAGTCTCATGGTGTGTTGAAAGCCAAAGAATAAAACATTTTTTAAGACAAGTTTTAAAAATAGGCAGTGAAGATGACTGCCTAATGAGGAGGGGGGGGCCCGTGACACATTTTTGGAGCACGAACTGAAAAAGCTCTGTCCCCTCTGAGCTTCAGTTTGGACCCTCAGTACCTCCAGGAGCAGCAGGTAGGGAGGGACCAAGCCATTTAAAGCCTTAAAAACAAATAAAATAATCTTAAAATGAACTAAAATACACAGGAAGCCAATGAAGACAGGCCAGGATGGGAGTTATGTGCTTCCTCTGATGTACAAAATGCAGCCACACGCCTTTAGTTAAAAGGAGCGGCTGCATTTTGAACCAACTGGAGACGTGCGACTGAGGACTGGCTCACCCCCTAAATAAAGTGTGTTACAGAAATCTGGCCAAGATTTACTGTAACAAAGACCTGGATTACGGTTTCAGTGTGCTGCTGTGAAAGAAAAGGTTTAACCTTGGCCGACTGTCTGATATGATAAAAGCTTGACTTTACTAAAGAGCTGATTTGGAGATGCAATTTTAAACCACTGTCCATCTTAAAACCCAAGTTTGAGATGACAGGCTTTAAAAAAAAAAAGGCAAAAAAGCCCAAGTCAACAAGAAGGGATTCACAAAGGTAACTTGCACCAAATACCATCACTTTATGCTTTGATGTCAAGGCATGCTAGCAGTGGTGCAAGGATTTTTTTTTCTTTGATCTATTATTTTATCTATATTTTATCTATATATATTTTTTCATCTAGTCTATTATTCATCATAAAAATGAAAAGCGATGCCATGCATTCTCAGGATGGACTCCAGGGGCAGCAAATACAATAAAACAAGAAGGGGTCCCAACACTGAACCCTGTGGAACCCCATTAGGACAAGGAGTGGAATGTTCTCCAGTGGTTTGTCAATCGAGCATTTTCAAACTAAAATGGACTTAAAAATGGACCAATGAAAATTTCTAAACTGTTTAAACCTTGGGTCCAGGCGTTAATGTATATCATCTGCAAACAATCTGAACAGACCTGTATCTTTATTTTCTAGAAACAAGTGGTATGTAGGTGTATATAATAAATGTTGATCATATTCCTAGAGTTGAATTTGAATTAAGTTTAAATGTTTCCTACCTATGGATGCATGGATGTACTTTCCAGTCTAATGTTAAAATATGTATGTGATAAATTGGTCTTCTTCACTTTGTTTTTCTTTTTTCTCTCTGTTGTCCTGTAACCCATAAAGGAGGCCCCAAACCTTTATCATAAAGACAGCTGAAGATATTTAAGTATCAAAAATAGATAAGAATAAGCTCATTTATTGATGGTAACAGTTGGATTTTGAATTTATTCTTAGTGATTTATAATTTAATTTTTGAACCCATACCTTTGGATTCTTCAGTGTGGCACAAACCCTTACTTTCAAGTATCTATGCTAATCAAAAGGATTAATCAATATTGTAGTTAATGATAATGACAAGAGTAATGGAAACCTACTTTTATAGTTTTGCTGTTATAAACTGAGGTAATAATTTACTGCAGCTACAGTAAAACATGATTCTAAACCTTTAATCTCTGCTTGTTCGATGTCATCACTGTGTTTTCTGTCAATTTTAATGTATTTATGGTATATTTACCTAACATGTAGAGATCTTACACTTCTTGTCTTGAGAAAAACTTACATCTCAATGCCAAACTTACAGACTAGAATCAGATAAAAGCCATTTTGGTGGGAAGAAAGAAAAAAAAACTTACAGTAATTGCCAAGGTGCTTCTTCCTAATTTATGAGCTGTGCTAATACAATAGCCGTACAATCAAATACACATATGCTGTATGCATTAAGACCAGGAAATGTTGAGCTGAGCACTCTATGGGGGTCACATGTGTGTGTAACATGTGCCTAACAAGCACATACATGACACATATATGACTTATTTCTCCCTAATGCTGGTACATTAGGAGCTTTATCTGCTTCTAATGGGCCATTAGGGATGCCGGACATGAGGGTTCACCCTTGGCGTAGGTATGATGTCATGCTTTTCATGTGGGTCTCAACTGTACACTAAGGAGGAGGTATCGACAAGTGTCCACAAATATTCTTTGGACATAATCTGTTATGTTGTGAGATGGCGGCTTCAGATTTCATCGCCCCCTCCCTGATGGTGGAGTCAGTTTATGTGTAGGAGAGTCATACGCATACGTCTTAGCACAGCATATGTTAGATGGCTTCACGTATAGTATATCTTCATGCATCCCTTACATTACTCACACTCATCCAGGATTATTCATCTCGGTGATGCGGATGATGTGACCTCGCGAAGGTATGACATCAGTGAAATGAGGTGCGATGCGATGTCAGCTGTGTGAGTCACCAAAGGGACCCACCTTACTCTAAACAGACCATGTATGCTGAGGTGTTTCCCCATTGAAATATCACCTATTAGTTGACTGCTAATAGTTAGTTCATTGGTTTTATTCTCTTTAAACCCATTTTTGCACCACATACGCTCATAATGACCATTTTGACAGTGTTTCCACAGTCTGCCCTATTGGTTCAGCTTGTTTCTTCATGTTTGTGTGGTTGTTGTCATTATTGACCCCTTCTTTAAGGGCTTCAACTTCAGCTGCCCTCATGCTCTTTCCTATTAGCTTCAATCTGCCCATTTTGTGTAGTTTGTGTGTATTTGAATAAATCCAAAATGACCTAATTAGGAAGAAAATAAAAATTTTGGCATGATGAGCTTTTTTTTGTCACCATCTGGAACCAAAAGCTAAATGTTGTTCGACGTTCTCTTTAATTTCTAAGATTGGAGTCCGCTCAGCTCAATAAAAACCCTCTAAATATGGCTGACTGGTTCTGTTACCTGTAAATTTGAAATGACATCATTCTCATCACCTACTATGTAATGGCCAAAGACTGACCTATATTAAAAATACGATTACCGAAAATGACCAGTCTTGCTCTCTAATTTTTCCATTTGGAGGCGGAGCCTTTGATACCAGACACCATCTCTGTGGGACCAGCTGTCAATCATATTTTTACTGTAGCCTATGTTGAAGTTGTTTTTCTTCTGTGTTCTCTCTTTATGAACAGTTATCAGCTTACATGCCTTTTAAGTGGCTCTATTTATCTTGTAACATTTTACTGTATGTAGTCTATATGGAGTTTTTTTGTGTGTTGAACAGTTTTAAGGCAATTCCAACAAATATTATAGAATGTATGAAGAGTTTTGTATTTGAACAAGATATTAAAAATGATCTGTTTAATTTTTTTGGTGTACAGCAAATATAAAAACTGTCGTAATCGTGTAAAAATATGTCTCATCTGACGTAATAGTGCAAAAAAAAAAGATTATGTATTAGACTCAAAGTCACCCTCTATGCTTAGTAAAGCAGCATCCAATTTTATTGTGAAATGTTTCATCTTCCGACAATAAAGAAAGGGTCAAAGTGAAGCTGTAGGTGATGGAGTTTCGATCAAGGTAAAACATCTACTACCAAACAGTACCTCCGAACATTACTGCGTCCCAGTGAAAACGTAGGATGAGGGCAATCCCTATACACACTGTATGTGTCAAATATGGATGGATGCTGAGAAGATCACAGTGACACAAACTGGCAGCTGAATTAATGTGTGTGAGTGTGTGTTGCCAGCAAAATCCCCTGAATGTTCACTGAACAATTATAGAATCGGCTGTTCGCTGGTAATCCTCTCACACACTCCACTGCCCTGTCTGTCTGTCGTCTGTGTGGCACCGCCAGTATGGTCTTAGAAATCATGCACTGACTGGTCGCCACCTGACAGGCAGCCAAGGATGCATCTGATTCCTGTGAACTCACTCATTTATTCCAACTTATTACCATGGAAGAAAAACAGAAAAATACTGAAGTGAACTGGGACTCAGAGTACTGTCACAATACGGATATAACAGTTCCAGCCTCTGATGACTCTACAGAGCTTAGTGTAGAACCAATCAAATGAGAAATAAATAAATGACCCTCTAGAAGCAACACCAGCGGCTCCAAATATAGTCATCATACAAATAGAGATATAACTTGATCCCTGATCGATTTTTGTATTTACAGCAGCACGGCTGCTCTCATTGCAGCTTGCCTGGAAATATCTCAGGTGACATCATGATGCTGAAAATTAAATTAAACATGGGAGGGAAAAACACATGACCTCAAAAAATGTAGCTTATAAATACAGTTTGTCTTATAAATTAGAAAATTTCCAGTTTCAGAATGCTACATCAGGATTTGCGTGTGTCAGTTGTGCAAACTGTATACCTCCAATAGCCTGCAGACAATTCACTTTATCTATATAGCACCAACTCACAACCAGAGATGGGAAGTAACTAAGTACGAAATACTTCGTTACTGTACTCAAGTAGATTTTTTTCTGATATTTTTTTACTTTACTTTGCTACTTATTTTATGGCTTACTTTTTTTACTTTCTCGCTTACATTTTACACAAATATCTGTACTTTTCTACTCTTTACATTTTAAAAATTGGCTCGTTACTTTAGTGTTTTGAATCATTTCAATGGAGTTACCAAGTATTATTTTCAGGTCATCAATACCAGATTCAATCTAATTGATGGGAATCTACGCTTGCATTTGACGACCACTACAAGATGATGAATCGACAGATTCGGGCGGTATTCATTCTATGCAAATCATTGCAGCTTGGTGCGTGTATGCTAGCATATAGTACGCATGGATGATTTAGATGATTGAAAATGAACACAACGGAGATCTAGTCCTATTGGCAGACATCCATTTAAAAAATGTGGCAGCAACGCATGAAAAATGTGGTTTCTACTTTTACTTTTAAACTTTAAGTAATTTTACAAGCCTAGGTACTTTGTTACTTTTACTTGAGTAAAGAAGTTTAATCAGTGCTTCCACTTTTACACAGAGTATTTTTTAACATAAGTATCTGTACTTTTACTCAAGCACGGAAAGTGAGTACTTTTGCCATCTCTGCTCACAACATATGTCCTCTTAAAGGAACTTTACATAGACAATTTAACCAGATCCTACAGTCAGATTGGTTCAAAACTTTCTATGGAAAACCAGCTGATTGCATAGACTCATTGACTCCAAAGCAATCAGTCACACCAAACATACTTGTAGCGACAGTGGAGAGGAAAACTCCCTTTTAACAGGAAGAAACCTCCAGCAGAACTCAGATTGATTCAAACGGGGTTACATTCAGCTTCACTTTGACACTTTCTTTACTGTCAGGAAGAAATCTCCACCAGCTCAGTGTGAAAAATAGAAGCTGACATTGAAAAAGGAGCACAGATAGAAAAGGTAATTAGCTTCACAGATGGCCTCATCCAGGACAGAGACAGCACAACACTTTGTGTTGTGTTGTGTGGAGTATGCACAGTATTTTTATCTGTTATTTACAAAAAAAAAAAAAAAAAACAACATAGAACAGATTTTAACTTTCCAAAAAAAGGCCATCATACAAAAATTACTTCAAGAGTGGAATAACAACTCATCCATAAGATGCACAAAGTCTCATGCAAAAACAAACAAAAACACATAAAAAAAAAACATTTGAAAAAACATTTATAACAATGGCCGGAAAAAAAGGGTACTTTTTGGATGATGTGTTGTTAGTTCAGGCACAAAACAAACAGAGCATTTCATAAAAAAGAGCATTATTCCAACAGGGAAATATGCTGGTAACAGTTTGATAGTCTGGGCCTAATGATGCAATCTGAAGGACTTGCTGCTAATTTATGGAACTATAAAGAAGACTCTCTACCTAAATGAGAATGTCCGCCCTTCACTTCCTGAAAATGACATTAGGGTGTGCTGCCTTGGCTGTGCTTCAGTTGGCATTCTGTGACATGACTTTAAAATATTCAGCTCATGGTTAAAAACCATCCAATGTAGCTGAATTAAAAGAAAAGAGGAGCGGTCAAATTCCCTTTTACTGTGATGGTTGTCAGTTATCACAATAACAGTTTATGGCTCGATGGCTGTCTTTGGCACCTGGGGTAACAAAAGCAGTCAACCCGGGTAATTATTTTTCACATCAGGCCAATATTGTTTGGATTGCATTTTTCTTTTAACAAAGGACCAGTCTGGTGAACCAGCTGGAAAGAATAAAGATGTTTTCATAGTGGTTACTCTGTACACAACGAGGGTGTAGCTGCTTCTACTAACGTCCTTTAAAGTCAGCACAATAAAGCTCGGCACAACTGACAGATTAGTTTAGCATTTTGTGACCTTGAGTTTTGCCTTTCCCATCCTGAAGAAATGTTGAGCCCCAGAGCTGATCATTACACACCGTTTTGGTGCGTTTTTGTGTTCTGAGTTACACAGGTTCCCACGATCATGGTGCACAGGACATGCAAAAAAAAACACATGTGGATGGAAGCAGGGAAATGGCATGACTGTGAAGAACATGAAGATATTTTTAACTTATTTTTCTCATAATGTACGCCCCTGTAGTTCTCGAATTGTTTCACAGAAGACAGCTTTTTTTATGGACTTTTGTCCAGTATTAAAAAAGGGAGAGCGTTTCAGGAGCAGCTGCTGCTTATGGAAGCATAAAATCTGCCTCTTAAGAGAAATAGAATTTACAGGAATGGGTTTAGGGCCCACACACATGAAAGCGGCTACGCTCCTGCATGCACAGCTCAAGACGACGGGGTTTGGTCAGAAACTTTTCCTCATCATTTGTTGTTTAATTGTTATTCTAGCATTTTCTGATCTTTAGAAAATCTGCTTTTGTTTGAGGTTTGAGGCTGACAAGGGCTTGAAATAGTAAATAAAATTCATGGAAACCTGATCACGAAAAGAATCCCACTTACAGCCTGTATTTACAAAGCTCATACATTGAAAGTTCAAGAAGAGACTAAAGAGCAACCCACTAGGAAGTTGAAAACACATATTTTGCTTAGAAAAAGAAAAAGAAACATAAAAAAAATGTTTGCATGCTTTCTGACCCTCTATGTTTATCTCAGCAGCTTTTGAATAAAAAGCGAACTGAGATGTTTCATATTTGTTGTCACTTTTCTTCAGAAGTATTTTTCTTCTTAACTTTGGAAAAGGATGAAGCTAAAAACGTCTGTTACCTTTGGAAGCCTCTCAGGGTCCCCAGGGTGCCGAGGAATAACCTTCTGAAGCCTCTGAAAGCCGTAGTCGATGGTTGGTTCATTCAGCGCTGCAGAAAACAGATATAAAAAGTGGATTAGTAAAGTTACTTAATAGAGATGACAGTAAACAGTTCATACTTTGCTCGAATATAACATTTCATTTAGTGGTGGAGATAAAACTGTTCTGTGATGCATTATAACCTTAGTAAATTAGTGCTTAACTATCTAAATGATTGAAAAACATCAAACATTAAATCCTTTCCTGTGAACAGGAAAATCACTTTTTAAGAAAATTTAAAGTGCAAACCTTGTAACAAATGATCACTATCAAGTCAACCATTACTTCTTAGTGTATTTTGCTCCAACAATCCCCAGTATGTCCATTAATGATAACTAAAGGAGTTATTAAGTTCCTCAGGTTGACAGTCTGCTGCAGAGGAAGGTAAAGATGTCTGCCGAACTTCAAGGCTATTAAAAGTATATTGACATCAGCTCTGTGCACTTTGGAAATGTAAACATTTTGATGACTTCACAAACAGCAGTGTTTCATTCCAGCAAATACCTTACAAAAATTTAAGGGATATATTCCTCTAGGGATGCACGATATTGGGATTTTGGCCGATATCCCGATATTTTAAAAACTCATGTAGCCAGATAACCGATGATCGATACCGATGTTAAAAGTTTTCGGACAAAAAATAAGTAGTCATTGAAAATAAAGCAGTTTTGTTATCCATTTCTGACACTCTTGAAAAATAATATACATAAATATATTTTCATATGCTGATATCAAATTGATTTTAAAATCGCATGTATCGATCTCTTTTTACTTTCACAATATCCTGAAATTTCATTGTTCTGTTACCTGCAAACTCTCGCGGATATTTTTGCAAAATTCTTGTGAGATTTTTGTTGGTAAAATAGATCGATATCAAGGCCAATATATCAACATATATAAAAATATATAGGGAAAAGAATTTCTTGGGAACTTTTCAGGGATATTTAAATAGTATAATGATGATGATATAGCAATATTTCATTAAAGTAAAAGAGAGATTGATATGGTGTTTTTAAATGGCAATATATCAGCATATGAAAATATTAATGATATTTTAAATGTAGCAATAATTTTTCCCTCGATGCTTTAGAAGTTTTAAAGTCCTAGTAAAAAAAAAGTTTTTGAGGAAGAAGAAGAAAGTAGTATTTCTGTTTTTTTTGAGACTTTAGAAACTCAGAAGCTGATCAAATATCAAGTTGAAATATATGATATCGTGGGTGGCCGAGATCTCTGATATTCAGTTTTAAGGCCGATACAGATAGGGCCGATACCGATCACGTGGGGGCGATTATATCGTGCATCCCTATATTCTACATATAAATGCAAAGTTCAATGCAGTAACCCAAATGTAATGAATCATTATTTCAAGTTCAGGACCTGACAGAAAGGATTTTATTTATTTAATGGTAAAACAGGAGCAAATCAGAAACTTCACATATGTACCCACGGTAAAAATGGAGATAAAAAAAAGACAATCAACAAAATAATCACCTCAAGTAATTGAAAATTGCTTTTTCAAAGCCTGAAGTCCCTTTCCAAAAGACTAATAACAGGTTGCGTGTGGTTGCATCTGCATCCTCTCTGCTTATTACCTGTTAGCTGCCCCCCATTAGAATGCTTTGCCATGTCCAAAAACCTCTGCTTTGTTTTAATGCCGAATGCAATCCACTAGTGTCAAATAAATTCTGACCTAATGGTTGAAATTGGTATTCACCACCAATCTTCTGAGACAAAAACATTGTGTATCGTGCAGAAATTTATAAACTTTAATATTGTCCTTTTTTTTCATTGTTGATTAAAAGTTTAAATGAAACTGTGCTGGTAAAGGACCAGTCATCTGTCTACTTTTAAAGTTTGCTGAGTCTAGTTTCAAAATGCTACATGTCACACCTTGAAATCTTCTCTTCCTGTGTTCAGCCTGAATCTGCAAACCTAATTAGCACACACTGAATCCCAACAGCTGTAGCAGACAGCGGGAGTTTGAGAGTCTGACTATTGAGACGAAACAATCACCTTACATTCCTTTTAGAGTGCCCCACTCTTACCAGGAGCTGTAAGTATATTTATAAGCTTATTAAAAGATTGAAAAAAAAGAACAATCAGTAAAAGAAACAGTTTATTTTTAATCATCTGATCACAACAGAACAATTCTCATTGTTTTGTAAAATTACATTTAGTGTTTACCTGGTATATTAATGATCTGTTTCTGCATATTTTTTTAGATAGGTCTTGCAAATAGAACATATATTACATAGATAATATATTCATCCAGAAATAAACAAGCAGCTGGTTGTTAAAACAAGGTTCATATAAGTGAATATTCCAAGAAATAATTTGTAAATGCAGAACCAGTTTCCTTTTGCCGACATCAATCAATTTACATTGACAATCAGTCTAAAATTTTTTAAAGACCTTTTACGTTTCACTGACTAAAAGAAAATGATAAACTTTTCTTTAAGGCTACTTTGCGAAGGCTCAGAGGCCTAATTTTAAGACTATTCTAAAATCACTTTATATAACCAATTCACTTTTTACTTCTTGATGTCAAACCCAATGCCAGGGCTTCTCTTTTGCAGCATCATACTCTAGCTATGTTTTGTATTTGAAATCAAAATAATAGGGTTGTATCTTTGCTTGTTCTCCTGAAAGAATCACAGCAGCACTTTCTCTCTCCTCTGTGTCGCTGAGCAGTGCAGCAGAGGCAAAACTTAGCTTATTCCCCTTCAAAGGTTCCTGATTTTGATGATGGAGTTGCTAGTTATCTGCGTGCTACCTTAGACAACGCATGACTCCTTTTGCTGAAAATAGAAAACCGTTAAAAAATAGGTCTCAATCTGCAGGTTTACTAGTGGTTCCTAGAATTTCTAAAAATAGGGAGGCAGATTTTTTATTTATCAGGCTCCTCTCCTGTGGAACCAACTACCAGTTTTAGTCCGTGAGGCAGACAGCTCGTCTACTTTAAGGCTAGGCTTTAAAACTTTCCTTTTGATAAAGCTTTATAGTTAGAGTGGATCAGGTTATCCTGAGCTATCTCTATAGTTATGCTGCTATAGGCTTAGACTGCTGGAGACATAGGGACCCCTATTCGATCATTCTGCTTCATTCTCTCTCATCTGTTAGTTCAATCTCTACCATTATACTCTCGTCTCTGGTTTTCCCCGTGAGTTTTGCTTCGCCTATTCCTGTTTGGCTGTGACGCCTTCCTGGAGAGAAACATCAGTTGTGCTGCTTCCATCAACACTCTTTTGTTTATAGATGCTGAGATTGGCCTGTTTTCCAGTGTGTGGTCCTGTTTCTCTGACCGTAACTGGCTGGATGTGCTCTCTTCGTCCTCTACATGGGAGCTGGCTCGGAGCTTGTCTGCCTGGCTGTGTGTTTCCTGGACGGGGCCGCCTTTTACAGCTGATTTTTGTGTCTCTGCTTCTGTCTCCTTGAACCCCAGTCGGCCTCAGCAGATGGCCGCTCACACTGAGCCTGGTTCTGCTGGAGGCTTCTTCTTGTTAAAAGGTAGATTTTCCTCTCCACTCTCGCTACAAGCATGCTTAGTGTGAGGGATTGTATTTGAGTCAATGAGTCAATGCAATCAACTGGTTTTCCTTAGATAGAAAACTTTGAGTCAATTTGACTGGATGATCTGGTTGAACTGTAAAGTGCCTTGAGATGACGTGTTTGTAAATTTGGCGCTATATAAATAAACTGAATTGAATTGAATTAAAAAACTTTAACAATATGTAACCAGTAATTTCAGGGTAGCCATGTTAATCCCAAGATAAAATAATGATATGCAATAACTCACATCTTTGGTGGAAGTTGGGATCTTTGTTTTCTATGCTACATGGTGAATTATCTTTAGTATTGTAACTGAAGAAGTACATAGGACATTGCAGACATTGCAACAGCACTGTCAAGTTAAAATGAATTAAGAAACCTGAAGGTATAAGGAGGCTAAAGTCTTAGCGTGAGGACACAAATGGCCAATTCATACTTTAGCAATACTAGTATTTGAATCCTCATTGCTGCACCAGGGACTCAGATGTTACCATCTAAACAAAGGACATTTGCTATGTAAATAGATAAGTAAAGCTGATGGAAAATCTGCAAATTTAACTTTGAAAAGCAGATTGTTTATATGGGGTCAAAACTGGCTGGGTTTAAGTGCTGCTACATGACATATATATATGCTAAAAAGGTTCAAAGTAATGGTGTCAAAAAACATCTGTATGTTAATGCTACTACAAGCACAATCAGAAAAGGTTTTAAAGAACACTTAGGGCTCCTTTAATGTTCAAATTACCTTCTTCCAAAGTCTTTACCCAATCAGGATGTCAATCAAGATAAGCTCTGAAAGCTCTGTCCGTCAGGATGATGTTTAAGGCTTTATGGGTGTGAGGAGTGTCTTAGCAATTTTCAGTTCATTGATAGATGCTGAACTTGTGTCATCGCCACATTGTTGAGCCCTAAAAATTCCGCAATGTGAGAGTCAGAGGTAGAAAATAATGCCAGATTAATATATGGACATGTGGGAAGTAAAGGGGTGTGTTTGTGCATGAAGTCCAAGAGTGCAGCTGCAGCGGTGATGTTTGGTACTTTCCACAGCCAGCGCTGATAAATTACTTGCAGATGAATGTCCTTTGCTTGTTGTGCAACTTTTTTAGCATGCACGTTTTTTGGTATACATATGTCTTTGTTATTCACACATCACACCCAGGTCTCTGGTTTATGTTACATCCTAAACCGCATAATTTGTTCTCAGCACTCCTTTATAAAATACATGCTTTATTTCAGGCGTTAAACTCTTGTGGGCAGCTTTTAAGAAAGCCCACTGGGCACATTAAGATTTTATGATTCATATGTGGTAATTACATGGAGAAGAATTAGGGACTGAGAGAGGTGGGTCAGCGCAGGCAGAAAAAAGATACACAGAACAAAAATGACAGCTCTAAGCAAAAGTAATGACATAAAATTATTTGGGAAATGCAACTATGCATTGGTATAAAGTCATGGTTTTATTTCAATATTTCTGTTTTTCCAAAACGAAGACCTATATTTAATCTTTATAAGGGAAATGATTAAAAACATCATTTAAATGGATTCTGGTATATTTCCAGCAACATAAATGAAAGAAAATGCAGATAATGCCAATTACTCTCCTTAGCTTTTATTTTATTTTTTTTTTCTCAGTGGTGTTTTTTACATGTTTCCTCCTCAACCATTTTTTTTTTTTTGCATTTTCCTGTTTTTTGTACTATAGAATTTGTTGCAATTGAAAACACTGAATCATTTAAGAGATGCAAAAAGTCTGTAAAACATCTCGCTGTACTTGATATAAATTGTTTTAAACATAAACCTCTAGATTTTGTTCAGTTTTAACTAAAGAGAACAGCGTTTATTTTTTTCTTTCACAGATTGAGATGTAAAGGAAGCAATGCGAGTGTGAGAAGAAAGGTGTAGGAAGGAGAAAAGAGGAAGAACTTTGGTAAACAGACAAAAACAAGACAAAAAAAGGAGCACTCAGTCATGGTTGAGGAAAAACAAAAAATTAGAAAAACAGCTGCCTAACAGTCGGCGGGATATCAACTGTCAGAATCAACTGCCAGTGTCAGATCCCCTCTCTGAGCATCTCTGGAGACGTTTAACCGATGCCAGAGCTAATATGGCACACACTGCCGAAGAGATACGCACATACATAACAGCACAGCTCAGATTAGTTTTAATGATTTAATTCAAAATTTCTCACACTGCCTTATTAAAATACGGAACAATATGATGTTTGGATAATTTTCTCTTTGGATTTTACAATGCCTTACAAAATATTTCATAATAATTTACGTTTTCCACAACCCTTAATATGTGTCTCATTAGGATTTTATGTAATAAACCAACACAAAGTAGAATAGAATTGTGAAATGGAAAGAAAATAACACCTTTGCTTAGCCACCTTTACTCAAAGACTCCAAAATAAAGACCTGTTTGACATTCATTCTTCAGATATAACAGAGTTACTAAGTAGATTTTACCTGTGTGTTGGTCAATTTAATCAGACTTGTTCAGGAAAGAATCATGAGTTTGTTAGAGAGCACATTAGAGAAGAAAATAAGGAAGGAATTTGACTTTTTGAACCAATATTCCAAGTCTTGAACATCTCATGGAGAACTATTCAGTCAGTGCAGAAAATGCAAGAAAGAGGCAAAAACGTAAACCAACCAAGAGATGGCAATCCACCTAACATGACAAACCAACAAGGCGACTAGAATGGTAACTGCAGAGAGCTACAGGTCAGGTAGGACAAACTGTAGGCAGGATCCATGCACTTTAAAAAACTGGCCTTCAAAGGGGAGAGCTAGAAAGACAATTAGAGGTCATTCCTGTAATTTGCATGGGGCATAGGAGAAATAACAACATGTTGGTTGGTCAGATGAGACCAAACTCAAAAATTTCTGGCCTACTTCTAAAATATACATGAACATTTATTGGACACTATGTACATGGTGTTGGGAGCATAATGTCTGTTGGGTGTCTTCTTTTTCACCAGGAGCAAAGAGCTGGTCAGTTGATAGGAAAATATACTTTACCCAATACAGGAAAGTAGAAAAGCAAATCCACTTGAGGCCGTACAAGATTTCAGCTTAGATGTATAAGCTGATAGAGAGATATTCTATAAGACTTTTAGCTGTATTTACAGTTAAACTTAATTCTGGGAAGTACTGACTCAATTAAACTGACTGCAAGTGCAGAGCTTTATTTTTGCTCTTCTGTTGTTTGGCTGTGACACCATCCTGGAGAGAAATATCAGCTGTGCTGCTGCCATCAACACCTTATTTTATATATTTTTGAGATTGGCCTGTTTTTCATAGTAGCCCTGTTTCTCTGAGGTGACTCTCTTTATCCTCTGACTCTGACGTCGTCTGCCTGGCTGTAAGACACGGACGGGCCAGCCCGTGGAGCTGGTTTACAGTTGCCTTCTTGTATCTCTCCCTCTTTTTGTATTTCTGCTTCTGTCTCCTTGAACCCCAGTCAACAGAAGGCCGCACACTTCGCCTGGTTTTGCTGGAGGTTCGTCCCCTCGTTAAAAGGGAGTTTTTCCTCCACCTCACACTACAAGCATGCTTAGTGTGAGGGATTGCCTTCGAGTCAATAAGTCAAGATAGAAAACTTTGAATCATTTTGACTGTATGATCTGGTTGCATTGGAAAGTACGTTGAGATGACGTGTTGCGCTATAGAAATAAACTGAATTGAATTGAAACTTCTATAGGAAAGACAAGGGGTGAACAATTCTGGAAAGCACTGAGCTTATGCTCAGGGTTACAGAGCAGAGTTGTACATTTGATTATGCATCAGCTTTAAAAAACTCAAGTAAAGCCACCAAAGGCATGCTCTCCATTAAAATTCTGACCAACATACTCTAAACACTTATTGTACTCCCCCCAGCTTTAATGGGCTGTGCTTATTTTCCAGATTTGAACAAACTAAGAGCAGATGTTTTTCAGAGTATAATTTATCGTTTTGTTTAGCAAGAACAGCTCCAGCAGAACACATAAAATAAACCATAAATATGTTGTTGTGGCACATGGTTCATAAAAACACAACATAAACACTTCATCAGAGGGAATGACACTGAGACCTGAACCTGCCTCATCTCACTAATTCGGCCTCCCTGCTGCTCCCCTGAAACCATCTCAGCACGAATCCTTCTGACTCTTCTTTAACTCGCCCATCATCCCCGTCTTCTGCTTCATTTCCTCCCTCCTCCTCCTCCTCCTTAACTACACCTTCTGCCACTTTCACCCATCCATCCGCTCAGCCATCACTCCTCCTCCCTCTCCTCCGTCAGCCTTGTTCTCTCCCTCAGAGTCCAGGGCCCGCCATCAGATCAATACTCATAGAAGTTTCATGAGGACAGACCGTCCACTGCTGCTCCACCATGAAATGTGAACAGAGGAGGTAGAGAACAAGAAAAGAAAAGAGGGGGGAGAATAGTAAAAAAAAAAAAAAAAAAAAAAAAGTGAAATGTGGAATATTTTGTGATCAGCTTTTCTACAGTTGTATTTTATTTTTCATCATCTTGGGAGCGCTGAAACAAAGGAATCCATAGATGAGGGAAAAAAGGGAGGGAGAAGGCAAAGGCTGAAGCTGAGTGGGTGAGAGGACAAAGAGGGCTGATGTAAAAAGAGCAGAAGAAAGAGGAGGAGGAAACGAAGAGGAGGTGTGGTGATATTGATTCTCTGGCCAGCCAGAAGTTCAATACCACTGAATTATTGCTTCATTCTTCCCCTTATGAGATGAGATCTCTTTCTCTGGAGCCTGCTGTCTCTACCCGGTCATACATGTGTGTATCTGCATGCGTGTACCACTGTAATGTATGTGTGATTCACTTATGAGAGGATCGATACTTTACAATCTTGTTTTAAAAGTCCATATGTCTTTCTGGAGCTGTATCTCTTTTACTACACTTCAGATTCTTATTGCTTTCCTTTGACACTTAAAAAGAGAGGTTCAAATGTCTAAAAAAGACACACAAAAAAACAGTACATTTCTTCCCTATGTTTCCTGTCCACGGCCTTGTTATAGATTTCCTATCACGGCTCTACTTTCTTAATGTGCGTTAATGTTGGTATCTGAGTTTAGGTATTTATTGATTGTCACTTTGCACCATGAAGTGTGTTTACAGCTGTGTGTGATGTCAAGAATGTTAATTTTTTCCATCAGGCAGATAAAGCAGCCATACGGCTACATTTTCAGGTGTGTGTCTGTGTGTGTGTGTGTGGACGGTTTAAATGTGGTAGACCATCTGTTAACCAGACTAGTCGCCATCTTTCCCTCATATCAGTCTGATTTACAATTACTTTCAACTTCTGTCCCTGTTTGAAGGTCTGTGTGGCAAGTTGTGTAAGACATGACCCTGCTCGTGGTGCATTCAATGTTGCCTTTCACTTGTGTATTTGTGTGTGTGTGCCCATGAGCATTTTAAATCACGCAGCCCTCACACCCAGAGGCAACCACAGCAAAAGGACCGAAAAACCACAAGTAGCCAATCAGCTTTCACTGCTGGGACCTTCCAGAGATGAGTCAGGCTTGAGGCAGGGTCATCCGACCGCTGTGACGGATCATGTTTCCTGGGTCACATGTTGAAGCGATCAGCCAATCGCCGGGTCACCGGGGGGTCAACCCTGTCCAATAGGAAGAGGAGTTGGATGCCAGACGGACCAATTACCTGCTGGCTAGCCTCAGGGTCGGTCTAAAAATGATTTAGATGAATAACACTAAAGCAGATGTAAGCATGTAAGCTTTTTGGAATCATTGGTGAAAACCATCTAAAAATTGCAGCAATATCTAACCAGAGCATTATTGAGGGTAGTTCTGAGCAGCACCTGGAATCAGCAACAGTTGGTCTGAAGCAATATTGTCCCCTTGGCAAGGACATATATCAAAGCACTTAAATAATTGACTTATTGGGATTTAAGATGGGACTCAAAGTTCTTACTTTCCTTAGCAGTGTCTCTTCTCTGTGGTCAGATAAAACAGGTTTAAGTTTGCCTGTGTTTCCAATTGTATAACCATAATATTACTACTCAGAATGTAAGTATAGGCAATTTTAGGTTATTCTCATAGCAATTTAAACATAAAGTCACAACTTATTTACTCAGATGGTTTATTATCTTGCCATTTTGAAGAGTTGCGGATAAAAACTACTGTATTTTCCAGATTATATGCTCTTACTATTTTCCTATGCTTCGAACCATGGGGCTTAAATGAATGGTGCAGCTTGTCTGCGGGTTTCCTAACCACCATAGGGGTAGAATTCAAATTTGGAAATCAAAGAAGAAGGGACTAATTTTAATTTAGCACAAGAACATTCTAGCAACAGACACTATCCGATTCCGTACCATCAGCTCATTGCACATGTGCAAGCAGATATTAATACAGGTCACCATAGATAATGTAATTATGGTACTAAAAGTACCAGAGGTGTCAAGTAACGAAGTACAAATACTTCGTTTTATGTATCTAGACTTTACTCTATGACTTATTTTTTCCTCCTACTTCTGACTTCTACTCATTACATTTTCACAAAAGTATCTGTACTTTCTATTCCTTCCATTTTTAAAACAAACTTTACTCTTGGTTTCAGTTTAATATTTCTAAATATCTATTTCACGTTATGTCCGCCATCCAATGCAGATCATTGGTGCGATCCATATCTAGAGTAAAACTAGTGTAATTGGATGAGTCATATAACACAAACACTCATTGGTTAGCTAAAGGAAATCATCAGAAGCAAGCAGGTGTTCTTCAAACTGTAAACGTGAATTGTCTATGCCATGCTACAATGTCAGATTCAGAAAAAGATGTTGAAATGTTGAAAGCTTTCGATTCATTTAGTGGCATCTGGCTGATTTTTTTTTAAAGGTTACTTTATACTTTTCTACTTTAAGTAGTTTTTGGAGCACATACTTTTTCACTTTTACTTGGGTAAAGAGGTCAAGTTGATACTTCAACTTTTACCAGAGTGTTTTTAAACTGCAGTATCTATACTTCTACTTAAGTAACAAATGTGTGTACTTTTGACACCACTGAAAAATACTTATTTTTATCATTAAATCGCAAAAAAAATGCTAATACACACCTTTAAATAAAAAAAAAAGATGACTTGTTTTTGTGGCAATTTGATGCGCTTACATTTCTACATTAAACTGCTTGTCTGAAATGCTCAGAGCAGTCCGACAAAATATGATTAAACCATGTTTATATGCATTTTAATTTCTTTCTTTAGATTGCACACTATGTACAGTACCATAAGTTTAACACAAAAAGAAAGTGATAAAGCAGAAAGAATTTTAAGGCATTTATTTTCTCAGAAAATACATGATTAAACTTTAACTCATTATAGTTTAGTACTCTTACTATTTTTAGGGGGAAAAGATAATTTTGGTCTTTTTTACACAGTAAAAATGAGGGCGACCCGGATGTATATCTGGTTGCGCATGCGCGAATGAGCTGATGGTACGGATTGTGCTTCCTGTAGCCCCATCCTTCATTAGAAGCTCATACTGCCGCCAGCCAACAAGCTCACTCTAGGGGTGATATGTAGAGCTCCCCCTACAGGTTTGGTCAGAGACAGTTCAGTAGATATCAATGGCATATAACATGGTGTGGCATATATGTGCACTTTTCTAGTAAAAAAAAAAAAAAAATGTGGATGTGGCTTACTACATAGTCAGGTGAGCTCTATAGTCTGGAAAATATGGTAGCCTAAATTTCTCAAAGATAGACCCCAGAGAAATACAAGGTTATATATGCAGTTAAGATTATATAATCCTGGTATATTTATAGTTAATATTATTTGCATTCAACCTATAACTTTTTTTTATGTTAAATGCATAAAATTCTGTTTAAAAAGATATCCAAACAATAAAAAAAAACTACAACCAAAAAAATAATATAACTCTCAATAAACAATGCATAAATCTTTTTGACCAATAAAGAAATTAAGCATTCCTAAAAATACTAATCAGCATTTTGCATGCTTCCCCTGTAAAGGATGTTTTTGCTCTAAATGCTCTAAATTTGTTTTAGGGATCACGATTCTAATCAGCAGACTTATGTCAGAGTTTCGTGCCTTACCAATCAGGTTTTGAGACTCATTTTTAAACAAACACACTTCCAGAAATCTAAAGCAACCAAGCTAATTTTTGAAAAGGCATAATTTAAGGGGCATTTTTTTATAACTTCGCTTGATATAAGAAATATTTTAGGCCACAATGTTTTAAGGCTAAGTAGAGTTTTCAGAATGGACTCAGTACTGTACCAAACTGTAATTGTGACATAAATGTTTGCAATACAGCCATCCTAAATCAACCCTGCATTCATTTAAGTCTCTAAAGTATTTTAGGCACCATACATTATGATTTTGAATAAAACAGGATATATTTGACCAGTTAGAAAATGTTCACTATCTTTGATGCTTACATCTGTGGCTGAAATGTTAAGGAAGTGTACAGAATTCCTGCGGTTTTCAAAAAAAACCCAAACAACTGAAAGGTTTAGGCGAATTTGGATCAATCAAACCAGATTGTCTTTGCAATATTAATTTAGATTCCGACTAAATGTTGCAATAACAAGACTTATAGCTTTAATATGTTAAAGTTTAAATCAGCGAATCTATATAACTGATAGTGAAAAAGCAATCAAAAAGTTAAGAAAACAGTTTCAAACAAAACAGTCAACTTACTTTGAAACTAAAGTAATTACTACTTCAAATGTTTTCCTTATTGATAAGACTGAAACCATTACAGTATCTCCAGAATCCTGAAATTTCTCCTGCCTCTAAGTGTTTATGCAGCAGCTAATACCCCCCACCCCCATACTGACGTCATCATTATGGTGTGTTGGAGCCATGTTCAGCAGTGGATCAATACCAGACATAACATCACCTCCGTCCATTTCCACATGTATGTGAAAACACGAGCCACACATACACACATCCTTTCTTCCTCTCTTCAACTCTTTCCTCCTTTTCACCTCGTTTAGCAGGAAAACACCCATTTACAGTGAACAATCCACCCAGAAGTCACACACTGTTTCAACATAGTGTGCAGTTTGTAGATATTTAGTGTCTGTGTTTTTGCATGTGCGTGTGTGTGTGTATGTGTTAGTAAACTGGGTGTTCTGGATGATTTCACTAATAGTTTCAGTATGCGGGCATATAAGGAGCAGACTGTTTAATTGTAGCTGGTTTTTAACGAGCCCCTGATTATGGCAACATTCTAACGAGTGTGTGTCGTTAATGTTGACTAATCTGCAGTCATTAGTTCAATGCTGTCTGGCCTGAGAGTCAACTGCAACTCAGAGATGCTATTCAGACATACACATGTGCATGCAGTTTCTAAAAAACTAAAAGGCAATCACACATTTCCAAAAATCAACTCCGGACCTCTGGCTTACAAACTAACACCACTCAGTCAGTACTTGTTCACTCACATACACTCAGTTCTAATGTCTTTTTTTAAATTACCTGTGTATATAAACCTCCCTGGTGTGCCTTTGCAGAACTGTTTGGACTTGTAAGAGAGGGTGACCTCTACGACCCCGGGGATGTGTCTGGGAGGCGTCTGCACTCGAATAGCGTGTGGTGTAATCAGCTGCAAGACAAGAGAAAAAAGTAAAAAAATATAAGAAAGGACAAGACAAGTACAAAGGTTGCATGATCTTCAGTGAGATGTTTCAAATCACCAGTGTGCCTATTTATACTGGGATTTCTGCACCTCCATAATCAGTTTCAGATTTGCTGTAGACGAGGAAACACCGTCAGAGTTTTCATCAGCTAACACATGGCATTAGAGCAGTGGTTCTCAACCTTTTTTTGGGCCAGCAATCACTGATCGCTACTGATTATTACTCTGATTGTCAATTCTGTTGCTGCTTTAATTATCATTATTGATTAAGTGTTGATCAGAAACAGATTTGTTTCTCAGGGGACAAAAACACCATGTGAAATAAACTCTATCTACAGATTACAATAATGATAATACATGCAACTGACTTTCAGCCTAAATATGGTAGGCCACAGCTGCAAATCAGAACTGCTAGCAAACAGCGATGTTGACTAAACAGCAGCTGATCAAAAAGTAAAACAAGGCAAGGCAAATTTATCTGTATAGCACAATTCAGTACAAAGACAATGCAAAGTGCTTTACATGATTAAAATATAGGAAAATAAAACAGAATCAAAGCAAGTAGGAAAAAATAAATACATACAAAAAATGCAGAAACAAAAAAGAACATTCAAAACAGTTGGACTAAAGAAAAAAAAAGTTAACAAATGATGTTTCAGTTGAACTTTTTAACTAGAACAGTCGAAGGCAATCCTAAACAAATGTGTTTTTAGTCTTGATTTAAAGGAACTCTGGCTTTAGGCACTTTTACAGTTTTCTGGAAGTTTGTTCCAGGTAAGTGGAGCATAGGAACTAAACTCTGCTTCTCCATGTTTAGTTCTGGTTCTAGGTATGCAGAGCAGGCTGGAGCCAGAAGACCTGAGTGGTCTGGAGGGTTGATACACTGATAGCAAGTCTGTGATGTATTTAGGTGCTAAGCCATTCAGAGATTTATAGACTAAACCATTAAAACAGTCATCCATAGTTACTGTTCAAATGGAAAAAAAACATCAAGTGGCAATTAAAAGGCTAAAGAAGAACTATCAGGCTTAACAATATAAATCTAAACTTTTTAAAGCTAGAGAGAGCTGTGGTGGGAACAATTATTCTATGTTTAATTAAAACTTTGTTTTTCGTCCATTTTTCTAAACTTAAACATTTTGATATTTACCATAACACCTTCTACTGGAGGTAAGATATTTTATATACACGCAACGAATAAACAAGAAAATAATTTCCTAATAGAGGTGTAGAAAGAGGAGGAAAACACAACATCAAATGTGAAAAAGTGCAAAAAAGTATTAATTACTAAGAGGGAAAGGACATGAGTAGCACTCTGAAAACAAGATAAACTTTGATGCTGAATAAGGCGGGACCAGAGGCTGGCAAAGCTGGAACATTTTTTGATGCGTCAATAAGTAGCTACTGCCAGCAGATGAAGACAGTGTACAACAACATAAATGTCTGCCGATCGCGCCTGGTGCAAAATAATTCTTAAGACTTGAAAAGAACTATGGAAACACTATCAGGAAGAATATATGGAAATTATTAAGAAATTAGAAAGCCATCAACCCATATATTCCTTGCAGTTAATTGCCTTGCAGTCTGACACTGTTTACATGTTTTACATCAAGAATAATATACAGACCTTAATTTTCTACATAATTCAGACCTTTTATCTATTCATTGACAATAGTTTATATAATGTTTTTGGGGAGGATAGTAGAAACTAAATATATTTTAAGACCAGCTCCATAGTTTGAGTTCAAAACCAAATGTAACGGTAGTGGCCTGGGAGTACTTTTAACTTTTTGGTCTGTGTGACAACATTTGGATAGCAAATTTTCTGTTTAAAAAAGGAAACAGAAAAATCCAGAGCAGTTGTAAACTCTGTGAGAATTACACAACGAGGAAACACGTGCAGTTAATAAAAAAATGGTAAATGTGTAATTGTGTTCCACACACTGATGTAGTCCAACTGCGTTTTCCTGCCTTGGAATCAATAAACAGGTTTAGTGCAAATGAAACATTTGGCTGCGTAAAACTCCCTCTGAAAATTGCCCGAGGAACATTCAGAGAGCTGAGTCATTTTGAACTGAGACTCTGTACACATGTTAGTGTGTGTAAGTGCCGCTCTCAACACTGTAAACAAACCCCTCAACCTTTAATAGACACACATGTGCACACACACCCATCCCTGTATGTCTGTATGTACGCACACATAACCATACAGAGACACTGTTGTTGTTGGATGGCAGCCACAGTCACTCGGCGCACACCATGAGTGGAGTCAGAAGACAAATAAACATTTTGTAGAGGAGTAGAGAAAACTGCGATAGTGAGGTCTGTGTGTACGTGTGTGGTTCAGAGTGCGTGTGCGCTTGTGTGTGTGAGAATTCAGCCGATGGCTATCAATGTGTGCTGATTTGATCAGTGCTATGGAATAAAAATGGAGAGGGGGCGAGGAAGGTAGAAAGGGGCGGTGGTCTCTGCCTGGTAGGGAGTCATTAGGGAGGTAAACATTATTTAGAGTTACTTAAACAAGCACACAATTTCAATCACATGCAGTTAAGATCTAGAGCACGAAGGAAAAATATGTTTTCACATTAAATTTCTTCCAACAATCCGATGAATGCAGCCCAGAGCTAAAGGGCTAAAGAGACACCCTGATGAACTGACCTCACTCCAAACCAGCATGGTACCGAAGATAACTTGAAGGCCGTCAAAGAAGTTGTCTCCTATGATGATGACTGTAGCGCCCCCTGTAGTCCACCCCTCGCTGGGACTGATGGCTTTAATGCAGGGAGCTGCTCCTGGAGGAAAAACAACAAAATATAAATCAACGAGGGTTTTGTTTTATTTAATTTTAAAATAAATAGTTGCAAAACAAAGCAAATTGTTTCCATTTAAAAAACACTATCTTACAATAATGGCCATTGTTATAAAATCCACGAAATCAGTCTCTCAGATACAAATCCTTCTTATAGCTCTTTCGGTATTTCTGCAATATCTCTAAGGTCTGGTTGATCTCATGGTCCCAACATGACACAGTGTAATATAAGGGATCTATTTTGAAATTCAAGGTAGGGGCAAAAACATTTTATTAATGTGCAATGCTCCCAACAACAAATTAAGCCCTTGTTTAAAAATGTAAAAGTGAATAATCTATTGTTGCAGAAACTTATCATCGTACACATAAACAAAAAATCTATTAGACTAGATTCATCTTGCCCGATGCAATCAACTGGTTTTCCTTAGATAGAAAACTTTGAATCAAAATGACTGTATGATCTGGTGAACTGGAAAGTGCCTTGAGATGATGTTGTGAATTGGCGCTATAGAAATAAGCTGAATTGAAAGTTGAATCTGGTTAAGAAAGAAATATATATTAGGAAAGATTAAAGCTACAGTGTGTAATTTTCAGCGACATCTAACGTCCAGACTGCAGACCGCAGCAACATGAACATCTCCCCCCCACCGCTTCTCCTCCCCAACAGTACGGCAAGCGTTACGGGACAAAATGTCTTCCACGACGTCCGCATCACCTACCTTCTCAAGTGATGAGGTTTGTTTACATAGATAATTTTAATACTGCCATCTATTGTTCAGTACCGTCTCAGTTCATCTCTCTCAACTTGCCGTAGTTACTTTCGAGCGTAATGGCCGATCTCGCAATCGCTAGTTTGTTGGCTCTGCGCTGCCGTAGCGCAAAGATGTCTGCCTCCATGGCTGCGAGACCCGCTCCTATGTAATTATAAATAACGAATTCTAAGGCAACGCAAATATTAAGGTTAAGAGGCTGAGCTCGTAGATGATGATAAATAACATAGTTATGTGTAATATATTACATTTCTAACTGCATATCCCTGTAATTATTACACACTGTAGCTTTAAGAGAATCTAGGAGCAAAAAATTAGTTACTACATTTAGCTGGGATAAACACCGCTGGAAAACAACCCAAAGTTACCAACGTGCACGGTGGAGGATGGTAACAGAGAAAAATAAAAATCCTGCAATGCAGTGTAATCTCAATAACAGCCTTTTGCAGCCTTTGAACAGATCTTTATAAGGGGTTAAGGGATCCAGTTGTTGACAGCACAGAAATACAATACACCCTAAAAAATGTCACATTTAAGTTACTTAAGCAAGTTATGTTGACTCATTCCACTTAACTTAGCTGATAAAATGTGGAGTATTATATACAGTATTAACATTTAACATGATATTTAAAATAAAGACAAAAAAATTAGAATGACTAAATTCAGTATTTTATATTTGAATATGTATCATGTTGTATAGTCAGTAGATTTCAATTGCTGTATGTTTTTAAAATTTTACTTCCAAATAAAGATTTAGGCCAATTTTGAATTCCTTAACTTAAAAGAAAAGATAGGAAAAGCATTTAGAATTTACTCTGCAGTGATCAGGCTCTTAAGGCAGCTATTGCTAGACCTTTACTTATGAAACTTTATCTGCGTCAAGAAGACTTGATGAATTATAAACCCATATCTAATCTTCCTTTCTTATTTAAAATGCCTGAGAAAATAGTTGCTGATGAAATGAGTGAACATTTCTACACCATTATCCCTTCCTAGGAAAGCTTTAGTTCGGGGGTTTCAGAGCTCAACACTGAAACAAACATTTCCAACCGGTGTCGGAATTTTAAAGGATCCTTTTAACACATAAAAAAATTTGAGGTTCCATCTTATAACAGAGATCTGATTGTTCCCTATGTTCTTATCAGATGTTATGTTCACTCTAAAAATTTACTTTATTGGTTCCTAGAATTTTAAAAGTGCCAATAGTACTAGTAATAGTTTTTCAGGCATACATCCTGTCTACTACTAAGGCTTGGCTTAAAACTGTCCTTTTGATAAGCTTACAGTATAGTGCGCGCTTCAGGTTATTCCGATTCCATCGCTATAAGCAAAATTGTAGTTATGCAGTTAGAGGCTTAGGGTCGCTGGTGGACATAAGGACCCTCTTCCTCATTCTATTACATTCTACAGCGCTATTTTTTAATGTTTCATTGTCACTTCAAAACTTTTAACTTTATGTTTCCTTTGCTTTTTTCTCCTAATAGTGACTAAATCTGGCCTAGTGCTCTTTCTAGCTGTGACAACATCAACTAGGGAGGCTGGGTTGCTGCTATTGTCAACTTTATTCTATAGCTACGATAGTTAACCCAGTTTTTTGGATTTGCTTCTTTCCTCAACATTAGTTAAGCTTTTAGTGCAACCATGTTCTCTCATGATCTAATAACCAACTAAGAGTGTGCTTTCTATTCAAGAAAGCCAATAGTTCTAGTCTGCCATTACCCTTTCTACCATAGAAAGTATTCCTGGGTAAGTGTTTCTACTGCCCCATTTACACTAGCCCTACCAAGCTTGGATCAGTTAACCATGCCCAGCTTGGTTCTTACATATCACACTAGCACAGTTCCTTGCATCCTATCAGCTGCCCGTGATACTACAGCTCTCATGGCAGGAATTACGGAAACAAAAATAGCGCCGCTCATAACATTCAGAAACTTTTGTTTATATTAGTCATATTTCGTCATTTGTGGAATGTCAGGCAAAGAAGGTATCCTTCTCTGTCTTGGTATCATCCCAGGTAGTACCACGTTCTTTTGATGCTAATTGTTAATAAGCTGTGAAGAAGTTTATGTTGCGATCAGGTGAATTGCAAACCGGAAAATCCCCCCGAAATGAGTCAGCTGACTGTAAATATGAGATGACGTGTTCAGGTGTTCTATATCTCTTTATTATCTCTTTGTCATGAGACAATCGAGCCACAGATGAAGCATGCCGATCCCTGCTACTGAACTAGTACTAGATTTAGCGCGGTTCAGTTGTGTCTGGCACGGTCCATTTCAGTTCAGTTCCATTTACACTCAACAGTTATCTCGGTTACCATGCTCCGACCGTTCTCGGCACAGTTATATCACTTTACTTGGATTTATCACTTGGATTTATCACTTTAGTTGGATATTCACTTTATTTGGATTTAGTTTTTACATATGCATAGATATACATACATATATATATACAGAAGAGCTATATGTGTATATATTTTATCTTTTTTTATTCTTTATTTTTTATCTTTATTATATTGTGTATTTGATGTGTTTATATATATATATATATATATATATATATATATATATATATATATATATATGTTATATATAAGTATAAATAACTGTAACTGACCGGAGTGTAACAAAATAAAAGTACCTCTGGGATTATTAAAGTATTTCTGATTCTGATTAAAAGGCTAGTGTTAATGGCACATATGTTCCTTTTGTGTTTCTGCTTTGTCTTTTGAAGGGCCTTTCACACAGTACCTGATTCTGTTCAGGGTTTCTTCCTAATAAAGGGAGGTTTTGTCTCCAATATCACTGCATGCACGCTCAGTATTAGAGACTCCTACAAAGTCAACAGCAGGTTGCAAATCAATGTCCACTGTCTCTGCATGCTCATACAGAAGGAGTGAATATTGTAAAGTCTGAATACTGCAATCGGCTGTTTCCTTAGAGAACTTTTAACTCATAAACTGAATGAATTAAATTAAGCAATCACTAATTCTTTATTTTAAGAGCTGAGGTGAGTTCATCTCATGCCTGAAGTCTCCTAGTTTTTTTCTACAAACCTGTAAAAAACTTGCTGCGGTAGCTCCAAGCTTATGTTATATACAGTCAGTGTATTGAAGAGTTTTATTATGTTATGTTTATGATGATATATTCATAACAGAAAATCTATTCAATTATCAGATCTTTTTTACTGTTTTTTTTTACCGATTCCTTTGATTTTTGTTTTATAAAAGATGCCATTGCAGCAAAAGTCATTGCTTCAATATCCAAGGCAGTGTGGATAGGACCTGAGTTTTTGCTTATTCAAAAGTATGACTGATGTGAGATTACAGCTAATGTAACTCTAATAAAAACACACACAGGTGGTCCAACATGCATCATATTACTTTAAAAAGAACAGATACAGCTTAATGTCGCTTCAATGCTGACTATTGTGAGGTTAAAAGCATTTGATCCAATCCACAAGGATAACGGCAAAAGTCTTCCTGTCAGTCAAAAAAAAAAAAAAAAAGCTCTCTCTCTAATGGGAGTGTGTGATTATCAGCATTCAGCTGAATTACAACAACAGCTCTCAGTGTGGGTTTGTTCATGAGAAAGTGTATAATGATATTAGCCTAGAAACACACACATGCACAGCAATACATCTTGCTGTGTGTGTGCTGCAAGTTATTTAGCCAGATTGGAGGGGCAAGAATCACCTGATAGGATTAAACCATCAACCATCTGGCGGCCATGCTGCTTCCACACACACAGGCACACACCCCCCCACACAGGCTGGTGTTACCGTGGTTCTTAGGTAAGATGGGGTTCCTTCCATCGGGTCGAGCCCTCGGCCCCGGCCATGTTTGGGAGCTTGCTATGGATCTAACATATTGTCAGAACTGGGCGACATGTCCCTCCACGCTACCGGCCTACCGCCGACACAACCACCTGAGGAGATGAGGGGATGAGATGGGAGGTACAGGTGAGAGAAGGAATCATTGAAGCAGGAGTATAATATGTAATAAAAAAAAGATAAATAAGAAAGGCAGTTGAGGTAAAGTGAGGGACAAAAGTACAAAAAAGTAAAGGACGATAAAACACCACCGTGCTATTTCATACATTGTGTCACAGAGTTAATGCATAGTTGTGAAAAGCTTTCTTTAAATGTAAACCAGTTGCAACTGCTATTACCACCACTCTTAATATAATAATAAGTTACTGTGACTGCACATTTATATAACATCTCTCTATATATATATGTGTGTGTGTTCCTGATGGGTCCCAGTCTTTAATTATCTCCCAGGAGAAACAGATCTGTCTTTCTCTGGTTCCACTATAATAGCTGCAATGCAATTAGAGGCAGAGATTCGGTCACACACTTGCTACTTATTTGACCCTCCCTGTCCCGTCTCTCTCCCCTAAATACACACACAACAAGTGCACACACACACACACGTAATGCACATGGTAATAAATCTATCAGTATCTTCTGGGCGTCCAGTATTTCCACTCAACTCAAGTGGTGTCTTTCCCTGATTGTGTTGCGCCATGAAGATAAGGAAATAAAATTGTGAAACTGTGCTGTCTTAAATCTTACCCACAAACCCCTCACCTCATTTTTTCTTTATCCTACATCCCTCCCCCCTAACTTCTGTGTGTCCCTGATGTGTGGGAATATTTATGCTATGACCAGTCAGAGGTCAAGATCTCGAGTTTCCTGATAGTTTATTTACTTAGATTCATTCCCAAAGCCTAAGTTGTGACAGCCATAAATTTATATATATAGATATTATTATGTTGTGTCCATTGTAAATGAAACGTAGAGGAAAAGTGAAGAGAAAGCATGTTGAAGGTTTGTACCTGAACCTTCTCAAGGTCCCTTCGGTTTCCATGCTTCTTAAGGAAGTTCTAAGGTAATTTGAGGCAGGAAAACTTCTATGAAATCTGTTGAGACAAGAGTGGCAAATATTTTCTTTTTTCTGTCTTAAAAAAGGGTAGATCCCATGAAAAAAATATGCGAGCAAATAAATATTTTAGAGATCCTGTAAGTGATAAGGTATCTCCCTGTGAGATTAATTTCTAGAGATAGAAAAAACATTGTTTTTAATTCCCATTAACAACCTACCCACCTGGAAATGCTGGTGGCTAGGTAGAAATTTAAATCAACACATTTGAGTGAGAAGATGGAAAAAATGGATGATAATGAAAAAGGTTGCAAAATTCAAAGTTAAAAGAACATCTGATACTTAACCTATTTGGTTTCATAAATTCATACATAAAAGCTATATAAAAATCATGAAACATGTTTCCGCCATAAAAATATTTTCTTTTGTTTTTCTAAAAGAAATCAACATATGTACGGTAGAACATTGAAGCCACTGTTTTAGTAAAACTATCAAAATACACAATTTAATTTAATTAATTTAACTGTTTTTCAATCATACCATTTATTTTTTGACTAAGATTTGTAAGGGCGCATATTTGCAGTGCACCTAAAAAGTAAGAATAAAAAAACAAACTTCAAACTCTTTTTCAAATTTAAATCTGAAAAGTTTTGTGTCTAAACTCATTATTCACTCTGACTCTTGTGATTGACTAATGCTTGATGCATCTACATTACACATGGAAGTGAGACCGGTAGAATGCATTTCTGCAGAAAGTATTTTATACTTTTCGCCTTCTGTACTACAATTTTCTGTCCATCACCAGAGGGTAATGTGCAGCACAGACTGCAACACTACAGTAGATGTAGATATAGAAAACCCAGCTGTTTCATTTCTTTAACTACTTAACAATTATGCAGTTTTTTTGTTAGTATAAACAAAATCATCCCAACATATTTCATATTAAGTTATTGTCATGAAAGTCTGACAAACATGTAAACTTGGTTTACTTTAGCCATTTAAAACGACACCAGTTTATGAATCAAATGAAAAGATGTTTGTGAACTGTGTAAGTCACTGAAACCAGCCTGGTGATGCATTAATACATACATCTTTAAGCATCTGCAAAAAACACATAGAAATAACTAGAGAGCTACTTGATAGTGCAGACCTCTGCCAAGCATCACATTTTGCCCTAAATTGCCAAGCACCTAGAGCTGAAAACTCACATGATCTGGATCCCTACCTAATTTAAATGAAGTGTTCTCTTTGGCATGAGGTTCACCTTAGCAACAGTTTCCTTTAAAAACTCCCAGACAGCTTATAAGGCAGAGCATGTCCTGCAGCCCTGGTGTCTGTTCTGCTCTCACCTCTTCATTAATTCTGCTTTGTTTGATCAGCAGATCAAGACTGCAAGTTTGCTTGGTTCTCCTTTCATGTATTTTTTTTGTCTACAGTATAATACTTCAAGACTTTTCTAACTGATACTGAAGCTTTCGTCAATACTACCACTTTCTGTTTAGGTGGGTATTGCTTGTTCCGCCAAATAACGTTAAAAGAATCATAAAAAGAATTCCTGCACCCGCAGTTATATTGTGGATCATCATGACAATTTACTGACTGTTCCACAAGCTTTAGTGAACCTTGCTAGAAACGCCCTTTATATATACATTCATATCTTTTCAGGTTATCCTGTACACAGACGGACAAACACACAAACTAGACCAATAACATAATCTCCTTAGGAAGTTATTACACCAAACTGGTCAAAAATCCTGTTCCTTAGTGTCTTTCTCTCCCTTCTAATGTCCTTTTAAAAAATATACCATAACTGAACAAAAGATTGTATGTGAATAACTCCAGCAGCGACCACAATAAAGTATTCAGAAGCTACATCCTACACCATTCTTCTGAAAAACAACCCTACCAAATAAAACTGTGAATATGATTGTAAACAATAAAGAAAATACTTTATCCTCCCATTTTAATTGAATTTCACTTTTTATTCTAATATATTTGGTCCTATAATTAACTAAACATTTTGGAACATCTCCATTCCCTCCCTGACTGGAGCCCGGGTGATCTAATGTACTAAATAAGACAGCCTTTTGTATTGGACCTGCAGGATAAATCAAAGGTGTAGCTTTACCGTGCGCGTGCAAAACATGCGCCAGCATGCATGTGTGTGACGTGCAGCGGCTTAGTGGCAGGTCCGGCAAAAACTCCGCATTAACCAGCTCAGGTTTCGGTAGAACAGCGCCGGGATCCCTGCATGCCCTTAATTATCCTGACCCCCTCACCTCTGGTGACAGCCGAGTCACAGAGTGAGGACAGCCAGGGTGACCCGCACTGACCCTCCCTCTTTCACTGTCTAGTCCCTCCCCCACAACACTAGCATAGCGTTAACATGGCCACTTCGGCAAACTCTCCTACAGGTACATCTGCGCCAGAAAAGAGAGCCACTGGGAAACCTGCAAAGGCTCCCAAAACCCGCTAAAATCAGAGCAAAGTAGGAAAAGATTTCTAGGAGAAAGCCTGGTGATAGTTACAGTCATTAGGGTTAACAAAAAAGAAAATAAAGAGAACATTTTTTCAAACTAATAAATATTAAAAAACGTTTTAAACTATTAATATATTTTTCACCATTTCATAATACAATTACAAGCAGTATATCTGGTTAAGTAATTGCTATAATTACACATAGCGCAATATGTTTTTTATATGTAATAGCTGTTAAATATAACAACAAAAAATTATTTCGAGATGGAACGCTTATTTAAAATGTTTAAATGACAGTGCTATTGATCCAGCTTTCATATCTTCCTTCAAGACAGAAACCTTTTGAGGCAACAGACTATTGATGAATAATGATATTAAATGTGAAACTATTCACTATTCTTTTAACCTTATGATATTGTTTAAAATTACAATGCAATGGTACAAAAAAAAAAAAAAAAACAGAAAGTAGGCCATAATTGTGAAATGTAAATGAAATAATAGTTGGTTTTAAGTGTTTTACAAGTAAAGGTTTGAAAAATCATCATCAGCAACCCTCAGACCCTTATCATGGACTTTTCTCCCCCTGCCCTCTGAAAGAGGCTTTTGTAGCATTCGGATGCAGGACCTGCAGGTTGTGTAAAAGTTTTTCCTGGTGACTGTTGAAGTGGTCAAACTCTAATCAAGTCACAAAATCAAGACTACAGTACATTGCGTAATTTTTAAATCCCCTTTAATGGAACTCAACTCAGCTTTTCTACTGCATTTTGCACTCCTATTTACTTTGCACTGCTCCATATCAATGCTCTTTTGCACCATATGTTTAAAACCGGTTTTCAGCTTGCTCCAACTCTGTTTACATTTTGACCACTGCTGCACTTTATAAATGGTAACGTTCATTTCACTGCTAAGCAGCTCATTTAAAGGAATAGTACACCCAAAACATGATTAGCCTTCATTTTCTACTCATCCCCATGCTGAACAACACTCTGGAGTACTTTTTTGATATCTCAAATGCATCTGGAGATCTGGGAGGCTTCTTGCTGTCTGCTGACATTCAAATAATGGAGGTCTCTGTGGTGCCCGAGACAGAAAGGTCCATAAAAGTCCACAAAAAACGTGTCAATATTCCTCCATACTGCTCGTCCAATGTATTCCAAGTGTCCTGAGTGGGTAGCATCCAAAATTTACTCGAAACAAAGTCATTTAGAATGTTTTTAGAGCATAAACAGTAGTGTATAGGATTTCCTGAAAGCGCGCGCTTGCGCGTTCATGACGCTACGGAAGCCGGCAGACCAAACAAGTTGAAAGTGCGCATTCAGCGTCTGCTCTGCCATTAATGCAAGCGTAGAAGAAGAAATGTGCTGTTTACCTGTGCAAAGAAAGAAACAACGAAAGAAAAATGTCTGAGGACTTCAGCGTTGAGGAAGAGCATGAGTTCTTTGCCGAGCTGAATGCGCACTTTCATCTGGTTTGGTCTGCCGGATTCCGTAGCGTCGTGAACTCGCAGGCGCGCGCTTTCAGGAAATCCTATACACTACTGTTTATGCTCTAAAAACATTCTAAAAGACTTTGTTTCGAGTAAATTCTGGATGCTACCCACTCAGGACGCTTGGAATACATTGGACGAGCAGTATGGAGGAATATTGACACGTTTTTTGTGGACTTTTATGGACCTTTCTGCCTCGGGCACCATAGACCTCCATTATTTGAATGTCAGCAGACAGCAAGAAGCCTCCCAGATCTCCAGATGCATTTGAGATATCAAAAAAGTACTCCAGAGTGTTGTTCAGCATGGGGGTGAGTAGAAAATGAAGGCTAATCATGTTTCGGGGGTGTACTATTCTTAATGTTGGAAAGCTGTATGGTCGAATTCTAAAATTTGTATATACCTGTTTATACAAAATGACAATAAAGTTTGTCTAAGTCTTAGAAGCCCAAGAAAGTATGTCATACTTTTATACATATTTAAAGAATATATTAGCACTTCCATTGCAAAATGAGAAAATTAATATGTTTGTTTGGTCTGGATCAAAGATAATTTTTCCTGCCTTGATATTCTGTTAGCCAAACTGTGATTTTATAAGTGAACTATAACTTGTTAACGAGAGTACTTGTGATAGATAATCCTGTCTCCCTTATTTGACAGAGAAGAAGTGAAGGCAAAATGGGAGCACAGACCTTAAAATAGTAGAACACTCATCATTGAAGTACTGAATGCTTCTACTTGTTCTGTATATGTGCTTGTTATTACAGCTGCAAAATGGTTATGAGTGTCAAAAAAGCAGCTCATTCAACTCCTGTTGTAGCACTGGCTGTATGTTTGGGGAAGGAGAACCTCTGCCCCAGTCTCAAGTGTTTTGCAGCTCTGACTAACTTTTTGTTTCTACTGAGGATTTCCACATCATCTGATGTCTCTATCCAGTTTCACAATGAAAAGGGTTTATTCCAGGGAGATCTGCAGCCTTTTCTGCAAATACAAAAACTTCTACATGTAGATTACAGGAAATTAAATAATATTTCAAATGCAGTAACCTTATAACAGAACTTTTATATATATGTTCATCTATAAAAATAGACATTTTTTTTCCTTATTATTCCAAAAAAGTTAGTTTGTTAAACGCACAACTAATATGTTTTTTCTGCTGACAGAGTCTTTATCCGAGCTGTAACTCTTCACTTTTTTGCAGATAACACTAGCCCCTGCTTTGTTTGCCTTGGCCTCAGTTTGGGTGAACGGGCCATGTCTTGGTAGTTTTGTGTCTTACTCTTTTCTTTTTAAGATGATGGTTTTAAAAAGTACATCATGATATTTTTTTTAAGATAAAACTTTTACTCAACCCTGATCTCAATCTTTAAAATCAGATCAATTTATCATAAAAAGCACTGTATCGTCACCTCAAAACATTACCAGAATTAGGTGACTGATATCCCAATAAGACTCTAAAAAATATTTAATGCATTTGTTTTAGCAAACACCCACTACTCTAATGCTGTACACAATCCATCAATAGAATCAATAATAAGACAACAAATGCGATTACTACATCAGACTTTAGGCTGATCAGTTAAAATCTTCGACAAGGAAGAGAAGAAAGTGAATGTAACAAACCGTTTACTGGACTGGATGATGTATCACTGTCAACTAGAAGCTGCCTAATAAAAGCTTTGTTGAAACAAGACAAAAAGAAAAGAAAACAAAAATGGCTACCAGTGCCTCTGTGTTTTTATTAAACCCTTAAAACAATGTGAGCTAATCGTATCAAGGGCCCCACATCACCAAAAGGAAGGTAAAAAATCAATGCACAACTATGAATCTATGTCCATTTGCAAAACAGTCAGTGACAATTGCTTCTGCAGAGAAGTCTATGTGGATGTACAATAGAGGGATTCTGGCCAGCATTTCGAGACAGCAGACACTTAGAAATGTAATGCTCTTAATACCAAGTGTAGTAGGACTTCAAATCAGATTTCGGGGAATTTGGAATTGGGCTTCCAAACTGTGAAAAAGTCAGATATGATGGTCTTTAACTGGTGTGTCTTTGTCTTGCTCTGTGTATTTCTTCCTGCAAATGGTCCAAAACCACTGTAAATCCAGCACACCCCTCACAACCCAATAGGGAGTGAATGTAGAGCAGTGATTTTGTCATTCTGTTAGATGCTTGCGTCAAAATACATTCTTTTATTTTCATCTTCATAAGTTGTTTTTGCCTATTGCTGCCAAAAACAAAATCTAAAAGATTCATGTCTCTGTTTCTGATTTTGCTGTAAAATAAAAGCCAGCCGTAGTTTTCTTAAAATGGTCTGTTGCAATGGGAAAATTAAGTTCATGGGATTCTCACTGGTATATTTAGTCATTAGGTGCCAAGTGAGATGTGTGAAGGGCAAAATAATGGGCAAAGAATATTGAACTAATGCCAAAATGGAAAGATAATCCTCTTGTAAAGCAAAATCTTGAAAACATTTTCTATAATTTGTTTCTACTTTTCAGATTAAACCTACCCTTTGTTCTTTGAGCCGTTTTCTCTCGTTGATATTGAGCCATGTCCCTGCTCCAATAATGCATTGTGTGCCTCCCTTTTCACAACTAACTTGACCCCCATATGGCCCAATCAAAAGCGTGTTGCAATAAAGGCCATGTAGCGACAGCCATTCAGACACACACACAGACACTGGTGTGAATTGATTAGCTGGTCCAGTCACTGGTCGCAAGAGGCTCCCACCAAAAAGAGGCGAAATTATGAGAGTCGAGATGAAGGGGAGGGGAGCCTCAGTCCCAGTTTGTCTTCTGGCATACTCCCTCCACCTGGCACCCCATTATGTTCAAGTGATAACAGAGCTTGTTGACCTTTGCTATATTGTAGAGCAGCACTCTAAGAGAACTGACCCAGGACCAGTCTGACTGGGATACAGAGAAAACACACACAACCCCATCCAGTTAATGTGTGAAGACATCCACAGGAAGGAAGGAAGGAAGGAAGGAAGGAAGGAAGGAAGGAAGGAAGGAAGGAAGGAAGGAAGGAAGGAAGGAAGGAAGGAAGGAAGGGAAGGAAGGAAGGAACACATAAAAAGGAGATAAAAAAAAAACTTAAAAAATCTAAGTCACAAAAACTTTAAAAAGAATTTTGTGATCAATTTGAAAGGATTTTAAGCGTGGGTGCAGTTCTGCAACTTGCAGGAAGGTTATTTCAGATTTTTTGGAGCTTAATGACAACGGAAGGCTGCTTCCCATGTGTTTGTTCAAAGTTTGGGGAACCATGATTAAATTTGATTTCTGTTACCCTGAATATCTTGATGGTTTTATAGCACTAAAAGAAGATCATAGATTTATGGGGGCTCTGACAAAGAGCTCTTTTGGCAAACCCTAATATAATCACAATATTGATGCATATTATTTTTCTAATTTGTATTATTGAGCTTTTTTTGTGCCTGTGAAAGGCCGTAGAGTAGTGCGGACTGTGAAGATCGCATGCCACCTAGGACACTTATACTTCATCATAACAAAAATTATTTATCCCACTGCTAAACTCAAGTGCCTTCTGTGAAAAAGAAGAAAACAGATAAGAAAAAACAAGATAAGAATAAAGAATATGAAATATGATTTATGGAATATTGAATATGAGCGACTGAGTAACTAGTGATGTTTTCAGTTCTGATATAACACAGAGCTTCCAGAGATGAAGGTTTATACAGCAGCTTCCCTTTAATCAGTGGATGTATTACGGTATATTTAACAGAGAGTAGGCAATCTCTGATTAACTGGGGTATGTACAAACCTGGCGGTAGGTCGGACATGGATATGTGTAGAACTGCTGAGTTCCCACGCTATCAATCTGGGATGACTGCTGCCTCAGTCTGTCCATGAAAAGGGAGGTACAATATTTCGAAGTTGATTGGGTGGCGTCCCAGCTAGCACCCGCCTTCCATAGCACACTTTCAACCAATGCGACACCATGATAGAAAATAGGATTCATCTGCTTCTTGAAGCTGATAAATCAAACATTTTCCTGATTCTCCGGACCCAGAAATCTTTCCCATCCAGATGCACAAAGCGTTCTCTTTGCCCCCTTTAAACGAAAATTTGTACAGCACTTTTAGCTTAAACCTAGTCAAATTTCGGTATCGACAAGTGACTTCTCCAGCATAGCCATATTTGTAATGCCCTGGCAAGGCCCTTCTGACTGTTCTTCTGACTCCGCCCCAAAACCACTGCTGTCAGGTCATTGGTCCGACCCGCTGGTTGTTGCGAGAAGGACGTGTTACAGGGAGTCTTTCAATTGTTGTGAGACTGAAAACTCAGGTCTTGCGACAATCCGGCTTTGCAGCGCCAAGATTAGGTATATAGGGTGTATACTAAATTTTTAGGAAGAACTGTGATAGACATGGTTTATAAATAACTGAATACCAAATAAGGCAGACCTATATGTATAACTATCACCCGCCTCTGAAGTAATGGATTCAGGACAAAAACTTTTTGCTATTCTTGACAATCGAAAAATTGCAGGGGAGGTGGAATTATGGGTTTTAAGTGACTGAAAAATAATGTACTAACATTGTGCCAATACTAATAGAGAGAAAAGTGTAGCAGTCACATTCATATAATGCCTTTTTTTTTTGAAGAATGATATCTACAAAACCGCAGGTTGGTTCTACTTTTAGGTTGGGTAACCACTGCACTTGTTGGTGACATCTAGTTTGCCCAATAATAAAATCACCTGTGCTGTTATGGAGTCCGCTTCTTGGCTGTAGAAATGCAGCAACAACTGATGCTGTTTTCTCATACCGCTAGCCTTGGTAAAAGTCGCGAACAGCACAGGAGAGCACCACATTCAGAGGTTGGAGATGCAGCGGCCATGTGGCTCAGAGCACAACTGACATTAATATTTAATATGTAGGACTCAACACAGACCTGAGAGAGAGGGAGGGATACACAGTGAGGAAGAAGAGGGAGAATACATGGGAAGTGAAGGAGAAACAACAAGGATTGTGGAAGTTTGTTTTGACCACACTACTGTCTTTAAACAGTTACACAATTTCAAATAGGCAGCGGCATGGGGAATTCCAGCGCAGTTACCATAAAACAACAAGGTGTGTGTCTAAGGCTGAATGTGTGTCCGTTTGATTCCCTGAAGACCTGCTACTTTACTGAGCCGGAAATAACGAACCCTGCCATGGAAGAGAAAAAAAAGCCGAATCTCAAGAGTCCGCACACACACACGCACCCCCCCACACACACACATGCAAAGGCAGCATTCTGCCGACATGCTGCTGACAGCTTGAGAAATTGCAGAGAGTCGGTTTGTGCAGACAAACTGAACAACAGATCAGTGCTTTACTTGCCCTGCCTCTGTCTCTTCGCTGTCTCCCCACTTTCTGAAATGTTCTTTTTCCACCCGCCTGCCAAGTATCTTGGCAAATCTTTCAGACAGAATGATTATTCTGTCTTTTGCTAGATCCATATGTGATACAACCTTCTAGTCTACCTGTTCCTGTCGTATCTGCCATAGCGACGGATCGAAAGCTTATTAAACCTATCTAAACTAAGGTGAGGGCTGTCACCTGATAGAGTCACCCAGAATATACTTTACTGTTTTATAAAGCTTGTTAATTCAGCAAAGCATCTCTTCATATCATCTTAAAAAGTATTTTCTGTTAAAGTGTGCAGCTTGAGTTTCCCTCTCCATTTGTTGATCCACGGATATCAACTTCCTGTTTCCCTGTTTACACTGTAAGTTTGTTGTTGTATAATGTGATGACATCAGATAAGCCTTTTACTGCAGCCCTGTCTCCCTACAAAAGTGAGTAGGAAGAAGAAAAAACAAGGTTATGAAATGCCATTATGAGTGGTGTTTACAATAAGACTATAATAACATATTGCTTCTTGTAGAAGGAGTGTACTTTTACTTTCACAGGTTGTGCAAAAAGAATATCAGCAGAAGTAAAATGTCAATAGAAATACATTTGAATTAAACTTATGAATAGAGCTCCTTTATTTCTATTGTTTTAGATTATTTGATTTTTAAATGCATTTTTAGGAGGACTGTGAAAATAACATTTTTACAGATGTTTCGTCTTGCATGTTCTGATAACCCAACATTTCTAATGAGAAGGTAGTAATAAAAATACATCAACTGATTGTTTTTGACCCTCAAAAGAAAAAATAATGTTACTTTTTGTTGTTTATCGGGGATAAAATGGATGAGTAGAAATTCAAATGAAGTTTTGAGCTCTTCAAGACAAAAAATTTGTTTGTTTTTTTTCATAAAACCAAGACAGACACTTAATTCAAATACATTATTAATATGATTATATATGATATTATACCCATTTATGAGTGGTAAATAAAATTAAAAAATTATCATATCGCAGTATGTATATTGTTTTTTATATCTTATATCTTAATATCTTTTTGTTATATAAAATTTATGGTATTTATCAAAATCTCAGCATTATTTAAATGCAAATGAATATATAGAAAAGTAGTGGGGTCATGTTACTCTGTACCTGTTTCATATATGAACAGTGAGGTCATGGAGAGAAACATAAGGTTTTCCAGCACAGGTTATAATTTTTTCAGTTTGATAGAATATGAGGAAAATCAAAAATATATTTTTCTTTATCAATATCTGCAAACAAAGAAATCAAATTAAATATGGATTTCAACCTAAGCTTGTTCGGGTGAAAAGAATGAAAAAATGAATTGTACTTTTGATACTTTTTATGACTACAGTCCCTGTTTCATTTTTAAATTTTTTTTGGTTCTGGTTTTGATGCGAAACTCCAATTGTTCAAATGAGGGATGGGTTTTGTTTGTTTAAGTAAAAATCCCTTATTCCTGCAGTATCCAATGACTTGAAAACCCCCAAAAAATACTCTTATATTGTGTTGCAATAACAAGACCATTTTGAAAATGGAATTTATAAAAAAAAAAAAAAAATTAATTAACCTCAAAGACTTCTGCAAGAAGACATCAGTGTGGTGTGCTTTGGCATTTGGATTTCCTAAACCGCCACTAAGCCCAAATGCGACAGTCTCATTAAACTGTATTTCACTTCAGATTGCTTCTGCTGTTGCTTCTTCTGTTTCAGAGAAAATGTTCAAAAATACCAGCCACTGTCTTCAGTTGCTGGATTTTTGCGTAATTAGTGTTTGGATTAGTCCGGTCTCTGCGTGAAAAAGTAAAGCGAATGCTGTACAACCAGCTGCTACTATTTATCGACACAGCCATCATCAAATAGTAGCAGTAATTTATGATGACGTTTTTATATAGCTGGAAAATGAGGTGTAAGTGTTTACCCTAAGCCAAACTCGCAGGGTTTCTAGAGGATGCATGCTTAAGGTGAGGGGCCATTTTACTTGCTTTGATTTAAAATGTTTATTTTCTTTTTTATATAGAATTCCATTTTATATAAAATACTTGTTTAAATCCAAATATGGAAAAGTTGGTAAGGCATAATCAGAGCCCTTTTATCAACAGAGTCTTCACCAAATATTGATCCTTCCCATGAAGCTTGTGGAACCTCGTGAAGTGCAAAAAAAAAAAAAAAAGTTTTTGCGTTAAGGTTTAAACAATAAGGTTCCATGTTTTCTTCGTTTGTTTATAATGGTTTTCACTGTGTACCATAACAGCCTTAAAAAAGGTTTTGTAAGATTTTCCAGACTGATGAATGTCAATTCTAGAATCACTTTAGTTTGGGTCAGGAAGATATATTTTAAGATACATCAACCTACTTCATGTTTGGTGAAAAGGAAAAATGAAAGCATTTAAAAGTTAGCATCAATTGAAGACACTTTGTATATCATATGAAAAACATGGAAGTATTAAATATTGAAAAAGCACTTATGGTGTTTAGGATGTGCGACAGACTATTCATGGCAGTTTTACCATAAAGTAAGACTGGAGCAAAAAACTGATGCTTACTGTCTATTAGCTTTGTATATGCCTATATTTGAGTGTGCGATGGTTTGCTACCCTGTGTTTTATTTTCTTAAGCCTGTAATGGCTCTTTATATTAGAACTGTGTAATGTCATTTCAGTGATATAAAAACACGCTTAAAACAGTGAATGAACTCTGCACAGTGCATTAAGTTGTATTAGGATGATCCATAATAAGAAGAATTTAGCAGTTATAGGAACAGGACTTTGGGGGGGGGGGGGATGTGGGGAGCAGAATGGAAGGGAACAGAGGGGAAAAAAAAGAGGGCGGGGGGGAAGGGTGGGTGCTGAGGAGTTATGAGGGAACAAGACTTAAGAGAACAGAGCAGAGCCAAGCAGGCAAAGTTATTTTACATAATGATGGTTGATATGCATGGAGGTAATTGATAGCTGAGCTGCGGTCCCAAACAGCACCGAGCCTAGCTGTCAATCACGACTCATCTCTCTAGAGATATGCTAATGGTGATGATGGTGATGATGATGAGGGCTTAGCTTCATATTGCCATCATTACTATTAATGCTGTCATTGTTGTCATCTCTGCATATTTAAATGACATCACAGGCCAGAGAGGTGTTAGCCGGAGTGTCTGATGTCAGCCAGTCCCATGCCTTCTGCTAGGGTTGAGAGAAATTCATCGAAAACATCATGAAGTGGCTCAATGTTCAGCGCCGCACTAGACCAGCATGTGTCGTCTCATTGCATCATTGTTACATGCAATTCTCTCTCTGATAGCATTTGTTTAACAAGGAGGCAGCAACTATTTCACTCTGAGTAATTCAGTTCAATTCATTTTTATATCACTGATTCCCAACAAATGTTGTTTCCTAGGAATCTAGAAGATAAACACATCCAGTTTACATACAGAAATGTATAGTTTGTTCAATTGAATCACAGAGACACTTTCAAAGTCAATAACATCCATACCATATCAGTTGTTTAAAAAAAAAGTATTTTTTAAGCTTGTTATCTCAATTGGTAAAACTATTTTCTATCTAACAAAAACCCAATTATATCAAGCTACAGAATATGCAGCAATCTCTCCTCCTCAGTGAGCGATATTCAACTGTTAATTAGATGGATCCAATAACTTTGTTGCAATTCCTCAAAACGAGGAAAGCATTGCAAAAAAAAAGCAAAACACCCTTTTAAAAAGAAAGAAAGTTCCCTTAACCCTAACCCTCATGAGAAGTGCAATTTAGGAAAAAATGCAGGGAATTTGTGGGGGAATAATTGAATGATTTTTAGGGAGAACAGTAACTAATTAACATATTATGTCAGTAATGCGGTAACTGACAGTTACTTTCCTCATGTGCTTACCATTGTTAAATTACTTACAGCATACTAGGCGGATCAATTTAAATAATTTAAAGCTTTTTTTTTACAGTAAATCACCCGCTGGCGCTGGAAGAGAAATATGATTTTTGGGTGGACTATTAAGTTCAGTGCAGGGAAGTACCTAGAGAAAGGTGCATTTTAACTTGATCAGCCGAGGGTGATTAGGGTGGACGTGCAGATTTCATGAATCTTAATTTTACGGATAGATAATTTGAAATTAAGTGCAAGGCGATGTAGGAGGAGCTATATAAAGCTTCCAAAAGTTGAAGTATTCCTTTAAACAGAAGCATGTGACAGTATACTTAAGTGCCTCACATCAGAGGCAAAATGTACATTTGATTTGTTTTTGATTTTATTCAAGTTGGTTACAACCAACTCTAGTACACACCACAACACCACGGGTTAACAGACAGAGCCCTGCTGCAGGTCTAGCCTTAGCATGGCAGTATTGACTCATTTGTTCAACTGTACATGAAGCTATAAAGTAAAGTGTAAATTGGGTTAGAGTGCTTTTTATTTAGTCTTTTTCATTAATTTTATGTTCATATTAGAGCTTTACAGTTGATTTCAAAGTTCTAAAAAATGGGAAATTCATTCCACTTGACGCTTTTAGATTACAAAAAAGTAACTATCTAAAAGCAGGGGTGGGAAAGTAATGAATTACATCTTACTCAAGTTACCGAAATTGAGTACTTTTATGAGTAATTTGTAATTTTCTGAGTAGTTTTTTGAAATATCAAATTTTTACTTTAAATTTTTTAACCTAAGTATTTTTATTTAAGTACATTTTAAAACCCCTCAATGCTACTGAGTTAAAAAAAATAAAATACTGATAGTGGAAAAATGGAATGTGGCCCCTTTGCATTTACCCCTTTGTATTGTCTCAATCCAGTGCTGCGCTTGGAATATGGCAGTTGCCAATCACAACTTAGGGAGTATGGATGAGGAAAGGCCTGAAGAGGAAACATATTCTGGAGAAAAGCCAGAAAAACCCTCGCCATTATTTGGACGGATTATTTGTTTTCAAATGTACAAAGGGAACAATGTGATAATGCTGAGCAACATGCGCCTGCCCAGCAAAACGGAGCTTCGCTTTTTAAAACATCAACATCCAATTCCCATGAAAAATGTGGCGGTAAGTTAGTTATCATGGGTGTTGTCTGTTGGACAGTAGGATTGTCGGTTTGCACTTTTTATGGTACAGGTTGGTGACTGTCTTGTGCTGTGAGGAAGTATGTTCTTAGCCCAGCTGATCTTTTGCAAGTGTGATGTCCACTGAAATACTTTCAAATCATTAAAACACCTTGTGCTCAATTCTCATTCACATGACTCATCCTTTTCTTGCATTAAATAACTCAAAAGTAAACTAAGTAACTTTACTCAAATTACATTTTTAAATTAAGTAATTTTGTACTTTTACTTAAGTAAATTTTGAGATGGGTGATTTTTGCATTTTTACTCTGAGTATGAATTTAGTAAAAGTAAAGATACTTTTACTCAGTTACAATTTTTTAGCACTCTTTCCAGAGAAACGCTTATAAATGTAAATTGTGACTTTTGAAAGTAGCATTTCAAACACTATCTAGGAATACTTTCTATGTTGTATGAAAAGTAAAGATTCATTGAAAGCAGTTTAATGGATTCTTCCAAGAGAAAAGCAAATAATCTCATAGCAAAGAGTTCAATCTATGCCAAGAAAACATGTAAATATTATAGAACAGAACCACTTCTACAAGTCAAACAAGTAGGTCATCAGTTGCTCTTTCAAGGAGAGAGAGGGTCAAACGCGGTTAGTCTATCATTTATAGAGAGAACATGAAGGTATTGGCAGCAGTAGCTCAGTTGACGGTTCCCTCCAGGAAGCTGTCAAAGCTAACACCCATCAGCTGGGCCTGGAGCAATTTCTAATCACTGCCTCATTTAGAGAGATAATGCCGACATAAATGTATGCAGTTTGATGTTTGACAATTTGGTCTAATTTTATTTTATATCTACAAAAACCCTGATTAGTCTGACAGTCTACCAATAAGCAGCAATTCATCACATAAATTTAATAAGTGACCAAATATTGTATCCAAATTGTCCTTTTTTGTAGTAAATCTGCATATAGTGATACAAAGAAATATCCTTGGCACTTAGATGAAATATCAGGTATTTTTGCACATTTTTTTTCACAGCTATACCACGAGAAATTAAGGCTATTTGTGATCGTCTAACCAAGTTCTAGCTATTTTAGTGTATATTTCTAATAGACCAATGCTTTTCTAACTCACAAAGTCATGCTTGTATAAACCTGAGGGAAAACCTGGACTTTACCCCTGAGCAGAAAAAAAACACTCGAACGGTGATGTGCTGCTCGAACATTCCTGGAAAAATACCGCGGAACAACTAAAAAGGAACGTCATTAGCAGGAAGAAGAGGAAGCGTACATTGAGGCTGTTGGACAGATGTAGAAGGAGAGGCTCGGCCGGTTTTTATTTTTAAGGCTTAAAGGCAAACTAAAAAGGAATTTAGATGAAAGTTTTGTGATTTGATTTTGGGAGAGTGGTGAGTGTAAGTGTTGAGAAAAGAGAGGTAAGTGAAGAGGACACCGTGAAGATAGAGGGAGGTTACTGTCAAAGATGTATGCAGCATTCATGTTTCATACACCAACCATATATACCTCTGGATCTGATATTAAACAATTTGGTTCCCTGTTTCTTTTTATTGATTGTGCTCTGCTCTCCACCCCACGTAACAAACTCTTTGAAAGCAACATTCAAAAAAGCAACCAAATCCAAAATTCCTGTACTAGACTCCTATGAGTGGGTGAGCCCACATAACGGTGGACACACCCTGGGTGAGACACACACACTGAGCCTGACTGTCAAGGAAATGCAAAAAGCCTCCGTGTGTAAGCCCCTCAAGTTGTCATTGGCTTCCGCGAAATGAATTCATGAGAGCAAGAGGGTAAGTAAAGGGAAATGTAAAAGGAGAGGAGGGATGAAGCGTAGCGATATTTGATGAACCTTCTTCCTCCTTCTCTCCTCTACTCACTTAAGTCTACCCCATACCGAGCGCCGCGCCGCCTGTGAGGATGGTATTTTCATCGTAAACTGACCACTTCGCCATAAACAATTTGACAGTGCAGGACGGATTTTTCATTCCTGAGTAATGCCGATTGAGTAAAGCATTTTTTATGTTCTTCCACACAGAGTGATGGGGACGCACGAGCTGACTTTTATTTGAAACGTTTTCTTCTAAGTTTTTCGCATCACGTTCATCTTTCTCTTTTAACTGTATCTCCTTATAAAATAAAAAAGAAACTCTTGTATAAGTTATTTTTGTGCTTCTCGCGTATAAACCCGCGCGTAAGCGGTTGCTAATATAAAATAGCAGGCCCACCGCCCAGGCAGCAGTATATTCCCAGGGGGCACTGTGATGTAACTGCAGAAAAGGAATAAGTCAGCTTGCAAAAATTGTTCCCTGGTTAGTCAAAGCCCTGGTCAATGGGAATGGGTTCAATGGTGTTTTTGCAACAGTATAAAGAAAGTGGGTGAATGAGGAGCTGGAGATACAGGATATTGAAAGCCTGGTCTTGGTTCCGTAGTTTTTTATCTTGCTCTTTGTTTTCTAGTTTCCCTTTTTTAATTCCTATTTTGTTGTAGTTTCTAGATTTTTGTTAGTTCTCGTGTTTTTCTGTTGTTGTCCTCTTTTGCCCTCTTGTGTGTTCCTTTCCCCTTGGCTTCCTCGCTGTCTCCACTCACACCTGCTCCTTATCCACCTCAAGTAACCCTGCCTTTGTCCTCCAGTCAGCTACATATACTCTGCCTCTGCATGCGTCACTCTTGCTCGTTCCTTGTCGTTGCTGGATCTCAATGCTCTTCTCTTCCTACCTCGTCTCTCTCCCTGGCTCCTCGTGATTATTTTCCCCTGATGTCTCCATGGTTCTGGTCGGGTTTCCATTATAAGTTGGATTTTTGGACTCCTGCCTTTGTTTACTGTTTTTTCCCCTTATTAAACTGACAAGAAATCTATTCAGCTTCTCTGCTCTCTGCATTTCAGTCCTCAAACCTCAACCGGGAACCTTTTGATAGCATTTCTGCATTGGAAGTATAAATTCTAAACACTTTAAACTGGTCAGTAACCGAACTGCATTAAAAGGAGATGTTTATAGCCACTAATAATTTTTTCTTTTTCTGTTATACACCTATTACAATCTATGTTAGCAAGTCTTTTGAAAAAATTTTCACAAATTTTTTCAAAAGACCTGCCCTCTTGACTTAAAAAGAAAATGCACATGCACAACCCTGTACCTGCTCCAGAGAGGAAACTCCTATTAAACGCGATGGAGAGCGCGCATACCCATTTCTCCTCGCGGTACGCTCTGTTTAAAAGGTGCTGCTGGTTTTGCATCATACCGGCTTACTTCATACCGCGCGAAGAGTTGTAAAGTTTTCTCTGCCGTGACTCACCCACTGGTAAGTGAAAACGGGGACGAGAACGTTAAAGTCATGTTTGTAGCCCATCCGCATCCCTAATTCTGACATCCTAACAAACGAAGTATGTGTTAATGCAAGTGATTTTACATTTCTATTCTCTTATATCTTAAATGTAAAACAAATTATTCAAATTTATACAAAAGAATTAATTGCTAAAAGATGTATATTTACTGCAGTTGCCTCTAAAGGCTCCCTTAGTCAGTGCCCTCCACTGAAGCCTACAACAAAACCTATATGCCGCAATATTTCACTCTTTTGGGACTGGCCAAACTATATGCATTGTGTTTAGTGGAAGTTCCAGTTTTGGCTTCAGACACGATACGCATCTAAAGTGTTTAATTGGATCCGAAAAGCAGTTAGGGTGAAGAAAAGATACAGGAAAGCAGGCGATAGTAGGGAAAAGTCCGGAAAGCGAGTGATGGGACTCCTGCTTGAGCGTCAGGCTCAAACAAAATTAAAATTCGCTCAGGGTTTCACCCTGCGCAGTTAAATACAACAAACTGCCCGTGTGGCGTGCATATGGCTCACACAGCCCAAATAAGGAAAGACGCATACATTACCATAGCTAATGCGAGAAGCACTCCATTTAATATGCTAATTCACTGAAATATTACTGAGCACCGTCTGTTGTGAATGAATAAATTTGAATTGCAATTAGAATAATCCTTTATAATTAATGAAAACTGTCAATTTTGGTTCAGAAGTAATTTGATTAACGGGTTGATGGGCCACCAATTAAGCAGACGACGAGGAGGGGCGGAGAGAAGGAGGAGGAGAAGAAAGATGACAAGCTCTTCACATAATCAGCTCCTTTTTCAAGTGTAATGGGAGATTAAGTCAAAAATGATGTAAAGCTTCTTTAAAAAAAACGTAATAATCAAAAGAAATTTCTCTTACCTTGGTTATCATCATCATGGAGGCAGAAAAATTTAAAAGAGAAAAAAAAAGAAACCATTGGAAACCATTATCAATAGACACACAATACAGTACAGAACTGAGCTGTTTCATTTTAACAACTAAAATAAAATAATTTACACTACTTTGATGTTATTGTGAGTGTTACATCGGCAGTATGCTGTAAAGGGTAAGGAAAATTATTCTTTTGATAAGGCAGTCAGAGATTTTGTAGAACCTCTTTTTTTCTGCAGGTATAGCTTCATTACCTTTGGCTACATTTCTACTAAATATAATAATCTGCAGAGTTACCTTTTTGCTTATTCTGCTTTTTAAAATAGCTTGAAGTCTGTTTGATTGAATGTGATTATCTGAACACACCAGCTTTCAACAATTTCCTCTCATTTGATTTCAGGTTTGTGCTTTCCAGCACATAAATATGTTCCCCCAGCATTATTTTACACTATCATCTGGATGCTAAGCAGCAATTTCCTGCCAGAAGGTAAACCTACAAACCAGCTCTAAGTCTTCTAAAACGTTTTCTTCCTGTATTTGACTAAAATCATCTACCCATCAACTCTCTAAGGTTTCTAGTAAACGGAAACATTTCCACAGCATTATGCTGCCACCACTTTGCTTTACAATAGGGACAGTGTGTGACAGCATCATGTGTAGTGTTAGGCCCCGTCCACACAAAGTCAAAACGAACACGAAACGCTAATATTTTCCAGAACGTTTGTCGTAAAGACGGAGACGTAAAATAAATGTGATCGTTCACACGAATGCATGAAAACGCTGCAAAATGTATGCCAGGCCTGTAAGTGGCGCTGTGGTGCCAAAGCAAAAATAGGGGACGAAATGTTGGGCATGCGCACTAATATTTATACATGGTTGCCCTGCGGTTCCATTTTCGTGGTTCAGTCAAATTCAGGTGCTAAACTATGTTGTCGATATTGCTCTGTTCTTCCTGGAGATATTCCAGAAGAAGAAGATTCTGTTGTAAGCCCGACAGCAGGGTGAGTAGCATGAGCAGCAACCATTCAACACAGTACGGCGCCATTGTTGTTGTGATACTGTGTCGCGCATGCGTGTTTAGAGGCGACGCTCTGACGCATGCGTGTAAAAAAAAAAAATGCGGTTAGAGCTTAAAGATGGAAACGCGAAAACGGTGTTTCAAAATCTTCCCACTCTGAAGGCCTGATAAAAAAAAGATCGTTTACAGACCCCCGAAACGCCGGCTTCGTATGGATGAGAGGCTGGTTTGGTGAAAAATTTGTGCGTTTAGGCTAGGGTTCGGCTTCGTGTTGACGGGGCCTTAGTTTTCCAACACAAATGCTATTTTGATTTTAAGCCAAGAAGTCAAATACTGGTTTCTCACCATAATGCCCCTTTCCACATGTTTGATGTGTTTTGTACATGCTTTGTAGCAAATTACCAATGGGACCTCTAACAGTTTTGCTCTTTTAAGATTTTTTCCACAAAAGCTTGTAAAGTGAAGGGCAGCAACGTTCCTATCCACTGAGCTATTGGGTCTTTTTAAGTCATCCAGAGGAAGCATGGGCCACTGGGCTTCCCGGCTAATTAACTCTCTCCTTGTCTTGTTTATCTTTTTAGACAGATAACCATGCATTCATACAGTAGGTTTGTAGCTGTGCAGTTATCTTAAATTCCATATGATGGATTGAAGAGAGTTCCAGAACACCAGGCATGCCCAGAGTCATTCCTCGAGGGCCGCTGTCCTGCAGGTTTTATAGGTTTCCCTGTTTTAGCACAGCTGATTTTCACTGATAGCTGATTAACAGGCATTTGCTGAACTGCAGTTATAAGAATCAGCTGTGCTAAAGCAGGGAAAGCTCTAAAACCTCCATGACAGTGGCCCTCGAGAAAAGACTTTGGGCATGCCTGCAATAGATGTTCAAATAGGATTTTGTTTACAACCCAACTAAGCTTTAAACTTTATCCAAATGTGGTGACCTCCAAAGGTAAATGCTTTAGGGATCTGAGTAAACTGTTGTATAACTCAACACGATACTTTACAGGACTGTCTTTCTAAAAGTTTTCTAGTTGCAGTGGGAAAAAATGTAAGCTTTGCAGTAGTTTGTACATTCAAACAAACACCTTATTCTTGGTTTCTAAATGCTTTTAGCTGGTTTGTTTTTTCAGCACACAGTAATTGCGTTATTGGCTTTCTAATTCACAGGCACCTCCTACCACTAATTAACCACATCCATGTTGCTGTTATTAGCTAATTACAAGACTGGACACATGCCCGGCTAATTAAGGCTATTAAGTGTGTATGTGTGGGAGTGTGTGTGAATGAGTGTAAGGGGGATCTATATTAAGGGCCACAAATGTTTTAACAACAGAATTTAACTGCATTGCAACACCCCCCCCCCCC